>JAGDQP010008312.1:0-19522 GCA_022664845.1 Lepisma saccharinum | reverse complement strand
CTAAATAGTTTGAAATGTCCTTCATTCTCTAGTGACCAGGTTAAAAAGTTCGGAATTGCACATATTTGTACCCCTGTGATCCATATTCTTAATTTTAATAAAGAAATCGTTAACAAAATATCAAATGTTCGTCATTTGGTAATAACTTTCCATTTTCGTTAAGTTTTATTTCAAATCACCAGGAATAGGCAATATTCCAGCCGAATTAATTAAAACAGGAGGAACGGCACTAATCAAGGAACTACGTAAAATGATAAGTGCTATATGGAGAAGCTCCCAAAGGAATGGAAAACCTCAATAATAGTTCCGATTTATAAAAAAGGCGATAAATCGGACTGTAATAATTATCGCGGAATCTCGTTACTTCCAACCCGTTACAAGGTATTAAGTAATATTCTGTTAACACGCATAAGTGTATACGTAGATGAAATAATTGGAGATCACCAATGTGGATTTAGAAGAAATAGATCCACGTCGGACCAGTTTTTCGCCTTGAGACAAATTTTGGAGAAGAAATGGGAATATAATAGGACTGTTCACCAGCTATTCATTGATTTTAAGAAAGCATATGATTCTATCAAAAGGGAAAAGTTATACAGTATCCTGATACGATTTGGAATTCCGAAAAAATTGGTTCAACTAGTGAAGATGTGTCTCAGCGACCCCATAAACAGAGTACGGGTAGGTAATAATATGTCAAATAATTTCAAGATTCGCAACGGATTGAAACAAGGCGATGCCTTGTCCCCACTACTAACTTTGTGTTGGAATATGCGATTTTAAAAATTAAAGGGGACAAAAAGGGACTATAATTGAATACTTAGAATCAACTGTTCTTATACGCGGATGATGTAGTTTTAATAGAGGGCAACGTAGATACAGTACAAAGCAACACCGATGTTTTAGTAGAAGCGTGAGATGAGATAGGTCTACAGGTAAAAATAGATAAAACAAAATACATGATAAGCCGAAACACAGGGAATGAAGGAAATAAAAACGTAAGAATTAGGGATGAGGTCATAGAGAAAGTAAACAAATTTAAATACTTGGGAGCATACGTAACAAGCAAAAATGGGGTAACGGAAGAACTAAAAAGTCGCTTAGTATCGGGGAACCCATGTTTCTATTCAGTCCAAAAACTTTTAACATCACGATTAATATCAAGGAAATTGAAAATATACAGAACGGTTATTCTGCCGGTAATACTTTACGGTTGCGAAAGTTGGAGTACGACCCTAGCAGATGAACATAAATTGTGTGTGTTTGAAAATACGGTTTTCAGAAAGATATACGGGCCGAAACGGAACGATGACTGGAAAGTGGAGGAGACTGCATAACGAAGAACTCCACGGACTAAGATTCAACAGATTTTGTAAAAATAATAAAATCGCGACGACTAAGGTGCGCAGGTCATGTAGCTCGGATGGGGGAAAAACGCAAATTATATTCTATCCTGGTTGGAAGGCCGGATGGAAGGAGACCATTGGGAAGACCGATACGTCGTTGGGAGGACAATATTAGAAGAGATCTTCGAGAAGTAGGTGTTCGTGATGAAAACTAGCTTGTTATTGCCCAGGATAGAATCCAATGGCGAACGTTTGTTACTGCGGCGATGAACTTGCGAGTTCCATAAGCCATAGAGTTAGTTATATGTATGGATGGTTCAGAGCCAGAGTGAACTCAAATAATTCGTACTATCTTTATTCACTTCTTTTATTGATATTCAAATTAAGTCTATGTATTTCTAAGTGAACTAGCTTGGTTAGCCGTGCGGTCTACGGCGATAGGCCAACGACTCGAAGGTCCCGGGTTCGAGTCCCGGAAGGGGCGAATCGTGACGGGCCGAAATCCAAAGTTACTAGACTGGCTCATATAAAAATAAAGTTTACCAACTAGCTTGGACTGTACCCTGTAACTGTGCATTTATTTTAATAATATGTATAACTAAGAGGTAGACAGATGTTCGTGATGAACTTGCGAGTTTCGTAAGCCAAAGAGTTAGTGTAACTCTGCAGTCGGTCGACTCATCGCATTTGTAATCAAAGGGTCCCGGGTTCGAGTCCAGGTGAAGGACAATTTCTCTCAGGTGCAAACCGAGTAGTGGTTCGGATTCCACTTTAAGCTCTAGCTGTAGGTCCCGCCCATCAGCGTGACGGGCCGAAGTCAAAAGTTACTTGAATGGCCCATATAAAATAAAATTTTAGCAAAGTCTTACCCGCCCTTCATAACCCCACTGCTGTATAAGGGCATTAGGAGAAACAAACTTATTTCTATCCATATAAATATAAATAAATAAAGCAAAGCATTTACCCCCCGAAAAAAAAACTTTATTCTTTGTTTTTATTTTAAAAAACATGGTTTCTGCCAACCCTGCAAAACAACAACTAGGGCATCAAATGCTTCATTCAATGCATGTATGGGAACGAATGCTAAGGAAATTATCATCCTGGCTTTGAGTGCAAATTCTGGATCTGATCTGTACCTGCAGGTCAGGGATTCTGATGCTACCTTCTTTTTCATGTTCATTGTCAAGTGAAAGAGGCAGCCAAACTACTAAGCGTCATGAGATTAATTCTTCTTGTGCAGCCTGAAATATAGCTACTTCAAAATCCTAAGAGATTGATTCAGGTGCAAAAGTAGGTCATTTTGATTTGATAATGCTTAATAATCTCTGGTATGTACGTCGTTGTTTATTTGGGAGCAGACAATATAAAATCGGCAAAACATAGCCAGTACGTTCTCCCATAAGAACGAAAATTTACGAAAACATTTCCTTTTCAACCGGTAGAGACAAGTTCTGCGTGATGTGCAGAATCTTTGATGTTCAAGTTATTATTCTAGTTTTTGCCAAATGATTTGTGGAAGTTTTACAAGTCCAGTTGCTTTTTTTTTTTAATTTATTCGAAATTTCTAGTGCCTATTTTCCTGCTTTTATTGCCTAAACATCCGGACTCTAGTTATGAAATACACTATAGCATATGTAGGTACGTTAACCTATTTAAATAAATGGGTTTGCGCCCAAATGTCATGGACTCAATTGGATCGTATACAGGTAGACGTGATAAATTTAATCACGTCGCCTGCACTAAAATAAAGTCTAAAAAAAATATTTTGCGCACCGAGGTGAGATGACTATCACAAGGATCCGTATTGACTCCCCATTTTGAACTAAAAAATGAAGTGTTTTCTTTCAAAATTAAAATCTACAAATTTTGAAGACGAAGACTGGATTTGTCAAATATTCTGAACAAATTTAGTTATTTCAATTTTCAGCTTCAAGGCTTTGATAATACTTTGAAAGCGAAATTGTTTTATATCTTGACCCTCTCCAGCTGAATGAATAGGCAGCAGAAAATATTTCTACTATTAACTTTACTTTTGGGTCAATCCATTGTAAGTGGACCAGCACTGGTCGCTCGACTATTCTCTCTCTTTTTTTTTTTTTTTTTTAATGTTTGGTGTGCGAGTACCCTTATGTAATTAATGGTTAGGTGTGTGCGAGTATCCGAAATTTCGGTACAGATTTTTCGGAAACTCATGAAACAGAAATTCCCGAAGATAGATGGAGAATTCCCGAATGGGGTGTCTGAATTATGTCTGTTTGTGAAATTTACGTAAAATTCATGTTCTTTTGCTAATAATGAAACTAATTTCATCGGATATTTTTTGTAACACTGGGTGGTAATCTGTTCGCTGGACATTGGCGACCCTGGTTGTTACCCAGCTGAGACACCTCAGATTCGTAAGTGTATTTCATGTGGTGGAGAGTATTTCCATAAATATGAGTTGATGCAGTCGCGAACGTATGCTACGTAAAAATAAACAACGGCAAGACAGAACCATGATTTTCGACTTCCAGCTATTTCTGATTGAGCTAGGAAGGTGGAAGGAGTATCGAAATCTTGCCCTGCCGTTTCGTTGTACTTCCTTCGAAAAGTTGTGTCCTCTTACTAATAATGATGACTAGTCGACATTCACTGTTCAACAGCATCTTCTTCGTTAACACAGTTGACTGTTCCTTTGAACACACAAGGTATTTTCAGCTGATAAATGTTGTTTGTTGAGTGAATACAGCATTGTAGTATAGTTCCGTCGAAAAGTTCGCATCTTCATATGCATAAAATGTACTGTCTGTTGCATAAACATTAGGTTTAAGTTGTATACGTTATGCTGCAAGAACTATCGGTACTGCTTATTTTTATATAGACCTACACTGAATTAGCAAAACTCATGGGATAGCAGATCACTGATTCGCGGGTGACACCACGTGTGTTCCACGCTTCTTGCAGGGCTCCGCGACGGCTCTAGTTGTGTGTGAGACCTTATAGGAAGTGGCTGTGTGTGTGATTCATGTGAAATGCAACGTCGTCGTGAGTTGACGGCATTCGAATGAGGCATGGTGCCCAAAGCATGGAAAGTTCGATTTCGGCGGTGGTGCAGGAATTCGGGTTCACACGTTCAACCGTGTCCAGGGTGTACCGAGAATGTTTGGATGAAGGCGTCACAGTCCACAACAAACACCGTACCAGGCGTCCAACCGCCCTCAAAGACAGAGACCGGCGACTCTTGGGACGAATGGTCAACAGACACAGGAGGGCGACACAGCGAGAAATCACGGCCCAGTTTAACAAACACTGGCAGCGCTTGAAACATCTCCCAGTGGACAATCTGTCGGAACATGCGTTCCCTCGGGTATGGGAGACGTCGCCATACACGGGTGCCACTGCTAACCCCGCGTCATCAGACACTTGGGTTTGCATCTGCTAGCCTAACGTCAGCTGGTCCGACGAATCACGGTATCAAGTGTACCATTTCGATGAAGCGATGGATCCTGCATGCCAAGAGGGCGTGGTCCATGGCGGTGGTGCACCAGTCATGGTCTGGAGCGCTTTTCTCTGGTATGGAATGGGCCCTCTGGTTGTTCTGGAAGACACGTTGAATGGTCCGCTGTTACGTCAGGTACTCGAAGACCATCTCCACCCGATTTTGGCCTTTCAACACCCTGACGATCTTGCGGTCTTTCAAGATGACAATGCGCCGCCACATCGCTCCAATGCCGTCCGAAAATGGTTCGAAGAGCATGCAGGGGAGGTCCTACGACTGAGCTGTCCACCCCGGAGTGCTAATATAATCCCCACGAGCATATCTGGGATGCCGTTGAACTCAGGCTCCGTGCAATGGATCCTCCACCCACCAACAGGCAGCAATTGGTTTCCGCTCTGCAGACTGTGTGGTGTCAACTGCCTCCCGAAGTGTACCAGGGACCTGCAGACACTTCCATGCCGTATCGCTGCGCTCCGCAGGGCCAGAGGGGGCTCGACCAGATATTAGGTGACTATCCCATGAGTTTTGCTAACTCAGTGTATATTGGGAAGAATGCATCTTTGATTGTCAGTATAGGCCTACATTTATTTATTCAAAACTTACAAAACATTACACTACAGTTATTGAATTATTTTTAGAGCTTTTAGTTCAATCAATTAAGAACCGAAGCTTAAATTCAGTCTGGACTTGTCTCCTGAGCATTTTCCAATAACGGGACCTGCTTTCAGTATCCTTATGTATATAATAATTCTGTTAATTATATTTATTCATTTTTGTTGGTATATTCATATTTTGGAACAGTGTAAATTAGAAACTTTGGAATCCTTTTACAAACTGCATAGTTAAATTATGCAAGTAAACAAAATAAATTTGAACACTTTGGAAAGAATGGTTCTGAAACCTTGAACATTTCCAAACCGAATTAACCGATTCCAGTGAGCAGTGTAGTTTACTGTTAGAAGCATTCAGTAATTGTGAATTTTCCTATTTGTGGAGCTCTCTCTTTACTAGCAATTGTTATTTAGAAGTCAGTTTTTTAAAACATTTTGTGAAAATACTTGAAACTCTCCATTTACGAAAACTTCTTTCAAAAAGCTTTTAAAGTGTATTCTGTTTGGGCTATTCTAGTAACTTTAGACTTCGAACCGTCATGATTATATTCCTAAGGCTCTGCTAGTTAAAATCTACAAACATCCACGCCCCTGACGGGATTCGAACCTGTGATCTTCGAGTTACTGGCCTAACACCTCAGACCACATGGATGTCTGGTCGGCAAAAACTTATTTCACGTTGGAGTTTCTTTATAATATTATATATTTTAACTTTCTCGGTTTTCGAATAACAACATACCTGACTTTTGCCTAGAAAGTATGCAATGTTTTGATGTTTATGACCTGTCCTAACAGTATGGAGAAACACAGGCAACAACCACTTGACACCGCCCCCCTTCTGGAAATTTTTTGGGGACGCCCATGGGTCTGGTGGGTTAGGATATTTTGATGGCAAGAGAGTGAAGCGAAGAATTAAAATTATCTGATAAACTTAATGATTTTTAGGACAGTATTAAAGAAGATGAGGAAGTATTTCTGAAGAAAATTATGTATCTATGGACTTTCTAGGGAAAAGCGGGTTACGTACCATCGATATCAGTGTCAGTGAACTGAATTCCTTTGGGTCAAACAAATTCATTGTGACGACAAACATTTACTATTTTTTTCACTATTTTCCCAGAGAAGTGAATGATATTTTCAACTTGTCCAGAAGTGAAAAAATAAAATAATGATAATTACTATTATCTTAGTAGCTTATTACCATTATGTATAAATTCCTATCAAACTTATATTTATATAAAACTGTTACTTCAAAGGGAGATCTTGCAGCTTTTCAACTAAACTATCCGAAAATATACGTTAGTCAAATAATTGTAGTTGTTATATCTCAGGCACTGGGCGGGTACCCGAAATTTCAGGAAGAGAATCAGGAAAAAATAATCCTGTCCCGGTCTCGACTAGTCGACTTTCGGTAAGATTGGTACCAATTTTTGGGAACGCATAAATCGGGAATTCCTGACCGGATAATTTCCCGTCCCGAAATGAAATTTCTTTCTTCCCGCAAATCCCTTAGTAAATGGTAGTTCAACACTACAAATTGTTTGTCCCTATTTCACTTCGTTCGACTATGGCGGCCATATTTGTGTCACGGTGCGCACCAAATCCTCAGTATGCGAGAATTTACGGCTCATCGGTTTCTGAGCCCAGGTAAGTCGTAGCTTCTTGGATTAAAAACTACTGGACTCAGTGGTAATATGTCCTCCCTACTACTTCATGTAATTCTACGGGGGGGGGGGTCCCTCTCTTCCTCTTCTTTCATTTCCCTTCTTTTCTATAATATGGGTTTCAAAATGCTGTTGGATAATGGACAAAATTACATTTTCAAGATAACTTTCTATATAGAAGTGATTTTTATTTTCTCTGAGGATTGAAAATCTGTTTGGGAACACACAGAGTACCGTAGTCAACGCCTACAAAATTTTAAGGCTGAATCCAAGTAGGTTTTCCCGCTATTTTCGTTTTTCGTCAATAATTCAAATTTGAGTGCAGTTAAACAGAAAATAATTTCCACAAACTATAGTTTGTTACATACTTGAAAAGTGAAGACCATTAATTTGAAATAAAAGTTGACAGAAAATTCAAAACTATGTCAACACACTTTTGGGACATGGAACTATCCCAAAAGTCTATTGACATAGATTTGAAGTTTCTGTTAAGATTTCTTTAAAGATAATGGTATTCGTTAATGACGTAAGAAACAAACTATAGTTTGTGGAAGTTATTTTCTGTTTAGTTACACTTAAATTTGAATAATTGACGAAAAATGAAAAAGGCGGGAAAACCTAATTGGATTCAGCCTTAAGCCTGAGATTTATTTCCTTTTGGACGAATACGCATATGATTTTCTAATATACCAAAGTCTGAAGTTGAAAATCTCTGGTGGGGGGACCAAGTAGGAATCTGAAATTTTCACAGATACTAGTCTTGTAGGGTAGTGTTATGCTGAAAAAATGTTGACTTCGAGATTCCACTACTACCAGAGTTACAGCAACATAATATCTCGAAAAGAAACTTGTTTTATTCCAATACTCTTGAGAAGCGAACTGATAAAAAGTTTAGCATTTAAAATACTAGAAACGTAAAACGCTTTTCGAAATTTTATATATAGTTGGCGACATCACTAGTCCTCTCTGTCAGCCTCCTCTTCTATTATGTGATCACGCCTCCGCCAAAATATTTCCGCTTTCTTATTGTGTACGTACAATCGTCTTGGAATCGTGATATGTAAGTATTTTGCTGTATCTTATTTTATCATCTCGTGTATATATCGGCATGCTCTTCTCAGGATGCTGGAATCATTTTTTTTTTTTTTTTTTTTTTTTTACATATCAAGTTGTAACTGTTACTAATGGAAACTCAAAGTCCACAGTTTTGTTGCATAGAGCTACCCTACAGGACTAATATCTTTGAAAAGGAGTACTGCGCATAAGGGCCGTTTTCTGCCCCTCAACCGATTCTAACGAAATTTTGTATGTAATAACTAGATTATATGAGAGTTTCAATAAGCCAAATCTTCTGTGCATACCGTTTCCGGTTATCATGGAAAGCGCGTCCAAAAATGACCACCTCCAGATTCTAATTTTTATAGTGTTATTCAAAATAAATTGTGATATTTCAATAATGGCATAAGCTATCAAATCCAAATGTTGTATAAAAAGTACTAATATAATGAGAATGTTACAATGTACACCGAAAAACTGTATCTTTAACCGTTTTGGAGATAAAAATTAGTTTTCTTATGTAAAGGTTTAATTTTCATTATAAAAAATGCACTTTTTTTTCACGAAAGTCTATGTTGTTTAGCTGTCAGCCCCACTAGTTACAAAACGATATTTCGCTCAAATAATCACCATACAATGTAGAACATATTCAAAAATAATTTTCTAGTTGATGGGGGCTGATGGCTACAAGAAACATTTTGTGCTTTAAAGACGAGTACTTCAGGTCGAAGTAAATGTTTGAAATTCTGATAAATAAACTACCATATGTCTGAAAGTTCTTAAGACATCCAAACCAAATTTTGTGGGTTAAGTTCGGATATTATGAACACATCACAATAAGAATTTCTAGTTGATACCCCGAGTCGTGTTTGTAGTAGAAAATATCTGATATATAAGAACGCCTAATTTGTCGCATTAAAAGCACCTTTTAGAAGAAAAACTGAGCTGTGCAACTGTCTACTGCTATTTACTACTACACTAAAATATGCGTTATTTGACGTAGAAACATCATACGAAATTTAGATTTGATAGCTTACGCCAATTCCGAGATATCATAATTTATTTTGAACACCACTACAAAAATTAGAATCCGCAAAAACTTTGGTAAACTTTATTTTTATATGGGCCAGTCTAGTAACTCTGGACTTCGGCCCGTCACGATTCGCCTTTAGCGGTTAAAATCTACATCCATGTCCCTGCCAAGACTCGAACCCGGGACCTTCGAGTCGTTGACGTAACGCCATAGACCGCACGGCTACCCGGTCGGAGGTGTACTTTACAGTTTTAACTAGTTTAAGCCTAGTGTAAAGTTTGAACATTTTATAAGTATCGAAATTAAAGAACAATACGGGACGATTTTTTTCATCAGGCGCAAAGACGTTCCCGCGAAAATAATTTTAGTCTTTTCTCGCATGGATGAAAAACGCAAAATTATCGAAAAATTCAAAACTTCTGAATTCTCCGGAGCAGGACGTTTGGGCGCAAAGCCTTTTATCTAAATAGGTAATAATGTATTTCATAACTAGAGGCCGGATGTTTAGGCACTAAAAACTTGAAAATAGTAACTATAAATTTCGAATAAATATTTCATAACAATAGACATTATACTTAAAATTTGCTGTAGGCAGCCTATGACGCCACAAAATAAACTTCGGTCAAGTTATGGTTATAATATCTCTAACGTAAAGGAATAGACATTTTGCATATTCGTAACTTCATTTCTATTCATAACATTGTATTAGTGCCCATTACTACGTATTTGCAACAGAGATATTGCAAAGGAATCAACAGTGAAACAAGAACTAACAGTGAAATTTAATATAGATAGAATTAATAATTTATTTTGTCTTATGTTATATTTACTATTATTATATTATCATCCCATGACTGAATTATGAGCCAAACCCCGCGAGTATTCTACATACAATGTCAACAGTAAAATTTGTTACAATATGGCGAATCCTTTCATCCACGAATTCTCGTGCCGTTCCTATTCATTCGTCCTGCAGTAAATTAAAAAACAACAACAACATAATAATAATAATAGGGAACGATTCCCCTTTTTTTTCCACGGTTGATATACCTTAACATGCATTGTATTTCAGGGTCATTTCTCTAGTTCTTAAAATATTCCCACCCACTAGCTATAGAACGTATTAAATTTGGTAGACCGCTGTCCCTAATATTTGAAAATTACAATATGCAGTGACAAATCTTCATAATATTCATAATATTTCAACTTACTAACTGAACAAGTTTGTTATTTTAATTTCCCAAGATTCACTGCTAATAGCGTAACTCTCAAGAGAACTATTTATGCAGGAAAGCAAAGTATTTAATAGTGAATACATTATACAGCATATTCATCTAAATAATTATCCTCAAACCAATCCGCGATAGGTAACAGTTCTGCTGGCAAAACAGCAACTAGGACCCCAAAGGCTTCATTCAATGCATTTATGGGAACAAATGCTCAGGAAATTTTCATCCTGGCTTTCAGTGCAAATTCTGGGTCTGATCTGCACCTGCAGGTCAGGGATTCTGATGCTATATTCTTTTTCATGTTCCCTGTCAAGAGAAAGAGGCAGCCAAAAAACTGGTAACACAATCTTTGGTATGTACGTCGTTGTTTATTTGGGAGCAGACAATATAAAATCGGCAAAACATACAAATTATGTCCTCACATTAGAACAAAAATTTGCGAAAATAGTTCCTTTTCTACTTTTTTGGAACCGGTAGACAAGTTCTGCGTGATGTGCACAAACTTTGCTGTAATCAAGGTGTAAAGTCTAGTTTTTGACAAATTATTTGTGGAAGGTTTACAAGTTCAGTTGCATTTTTTGACCTTATTCGAAATTTCTAGTGCTTATTTTTGTGACTTCAGTGCCCGTTTTCATGTTTTTAGTGCCTCAACATCCGGACTCTAGTTATGAATACATTATAACGTATGTAGATAACCTATAACCATTATAACCTATTTAGATAAACGATTTTGCGCCCAAACGTCATGGACTCATCTTCTCAGCTCTACGGGCTTCGCCAAGGACAGCTTCGCCCTCCCTAACTGCCGCCCCTGCGCTGCCTGCACTCCACATTGACCCCCACCGCGTTTTACAGGTTCTCGCTCGTAAAATAACGGACCAGAGCTACAGGTGGGTTTAGAATGTCATACATCTTCGGTTAATTTGGGTTTATTAGGTTAACCTAGGTTAATAAGTGTAATTTAGATTAACGTAGGTTAGGTTGGCTTAGATTAACCTTGGTTGTAAGGTTAATCCAAAGAATATTGTTATTAACGCCGAGGAATCTGGTGTTATTTTACATACCTTGCTACAACACCTACTACTACAGTGGACTACCGATTTACCGAGTCGGCTTAACCGGTGCTCGCCAAAAAAATTCACATCTATCGCAAGAATCATCAGCAGGCACGCTAGAGAGAAGACATGGAATTTGACAGAGATTAAAGTTGACAACGATTTTTCAGGTTCTTTTTGGTTTGTTGAAATACAGTTCATTTGATATTTTATTAAAGCACAGCTCCTGAACAAAAGTACAGGTAAATTGCCACATAGCATTTTTCTATTCATTATTTAGATGTTATTTAGGTTTCTCCCTTTCTTCCTGACTTTGGATTAACCGTGGATATCTTCCCTTCTATTACCCCGGTAAATCGGGAGTCAACTGTACTACTACTGCAACTACTACTAAAACTACATCTACTAATACAACTTGGAAGACAGAACTACGCAGCCCTGCGGGGTTCGCCCTTCAAAATGGTCGGGAAGAAATTTCCGGGGTTTTTGGATTTCTCGAAAAATTTTAGTTTTTCAAAGATTTCCCGAAAATCCGTGCTTTTTGCATTTTTCGAAAACCTGAGAAATTTTAAAAATCCGGGTAATTACCCGTACTTCTTTCAAAATTTGAGTTTTTGATCCATGCAAGAAAAGGCGAGACGAGGCGGTGTTTTCGAGGCTGACGAAAAAAAAAACGTCTCTTGTTGTTCTTTAATTTCGATACTTATAAAAATGTTTCAACTTTACGCTATGCCTACACTAGTTAAAACTCAAAAGCCTAAAAATATTATTACACCATTTTGTAGCATGTTTCATCTACTGTTCAGTGGTATAATATTTGGAGGGTTTAAGGAGTCAAACTCCAGTTATGGACTCGTTTTTGAATGCAAGTAATATTTTTGGGAGAATTAAAAATGTTCAAATATGGGGCTGTTAAGTTACTTTAGTAGCCTTAAAACTGTAATCTTACCACATATTTCAACTCAATTTAATACTGAACAAAATGGTAAAATTTTGACCTAGTTTGGCTTAAAAAAAAAATAAGTTTTATTGCAAAAACCTTAAAACTACGCACCCTCGCGAATTTTTTAACCAAAATTTTGACGTGCCATAAATCTGAAACCAATGGACATATTGAAAAACTATTTCGTGTGTGTTGTTACATCTGTGGTTCGAACAAACGCGCCACGTTTCTTCAGAATCTGACAATCTTGGGTGTCACCCCCTGGCTGATTTGACATGGAATGTCCCTAACTGGACTTTAGCCCGTCCGAATGCAATGAGTTTAATATCCACAAACAATCCATGCCCCAGGCGGGATTCGAACCCGCAACCTCACTAACGGCGGCCCAGCGCCCCAGCCCAAACGACTGGGGCGAGATCGACTCAATCATTACAAGTTCTTTTAACAAGATCACCAGACAAACTTCTATTAACAGACTTTCTTGGCTACACCACTGTTGTATATGACAAGGACTGGTAGTTAGCTTATGTGATATGAAAAAATAAGGAGCTTGATGAAGTGAAAGTAACATTCCTATATCCAGCTGGACCATCACCAACTTATCCAAGGAGTCGAGATGTATTACGGATACCTCTCACTGATGTCTTACGTACAATAAATCATGTGATGCCAACCAGAAGAACATACGTACTATCTCAACATGATACTACGTAAACCAATGAGGCATTACCCAACCACTTACATTAAACAATGTGAAGAATAAACTGTCACGTATGGAGTGCTATTTTACTTTTTTCTATTTCATTACCATATGCTTTCATTGTATTTTTGGTGAAACACTTTTAGTTTTAAATTATTTTAAATATGAATCCATTACCATCCCACTTTTAAACTCTGTACAACACTTAACGTAAATATAAACTTAAAAAATAAAATAAAGATTTACTTCTTTCAAAATTTGAAGAAAAAAAAACTTTCCCCATAGCTCCTATTGAGATGTATATCATAGGACAGACATTAAAAAAAATATGTAAAACGGCACCTCCGGTACCTTTATATAGCCTAATTAGGAGAGCTGCTAGGGAAATTGAAAATATGTCGGTGTTTCGTTTGGGGGTACTTTTCGGGAATTTTACATACCCGTATTTTCAAAACTAGGCCTAGTTAATATATTTTGATAAAATTCTTGCATATTTCTTAGTCTATATTGGGGACTTTGTGATAAATCTCAACAAAATCAGATGCTGAGGTAAAATCAATGTTGATTAGACTCATTGAATATGAGTTAACCCTTTGTTAACAGGTCAAGTTAAATGTCGCCAGAAAGGATGTCACGGACATTTATTTAGTTTACTACGAATTCCTAGGTGACTTTCGCCAGGCCGCCGTAGTCCATTCAGTAATGTCATGGACTTCGGATTGACAATGGATAGAAACGCGGGTTCGAATGTTTGAATAATTTAGAATCTATAATCAATATAAAATGTAATGTAATATTGGAGTAATTTTACATGTTAACTACACATAGTGTATAGGTGACTCCTCCGCTCTACGGTTAGCATTGAGAAAAAAAAATGTTTATACTGTGTACAAGGGCAAAATTAAGAATAAGATGTATATGACTTTTACGATTTCTAGCCAAACTTGACCTAACCTGAATAAATGATGAGGTCAGTCATCTACTTGCTACCCATAAAGCGTACGTTCTTAGCCTGGGACCCCTACGTGGTTCATAAATGGGTTCTAGGAGGTCCGGGAGGCTCAAATAAGAAATTACATCTATATCCACTGTATGTGTAAGTGTTGTGAAATAAAAAAAAACTATGATCAGAATACTTGCAATTACTCTGGTTTGCGTCGGGCGTAATATAGTTTTTGAACGAAACCTGTCAAAAGTCACAAAGCAGTTACTGATCTACCCTCCTAGTGACAAATCTTTGTAATTGTGAATTACGAATGTCTTTACAATTCATACGTACATATACTGCATGCGAAGTTATGTTTATGTTAGCATTTCTAGGGAAGCTTTCATCAGACTCATAAAGGGGTCCGCGACTCAAAAAAGGTTAAAAACTACTGCTCTAAAGAGCACGATTAGTTGTTTAAAGGATTTTTCCAATTTGATTTATTGGTACGCTCTTTCAATGAAGAAATCTGTTTACGATGTTTAATTTTAGAACTACTCGTTTATTTATAGGTTTCATGTAAAATGGAGTGGGTCAGTTTAATATTAGGTTATTAAGCCATATTCAAGAGCCACTTCTCAGAGGAAAGGGAACTCTTCAATATAGCATGCGACGGTTATTTAAGATTAGTTATATGGAAACAAACGTTCAAATGTTGACCAAATTCTGTTACATGGTGATCTGAATCACTTGTCTCGGGATGCTCATTTGCTATCACCTAATGACCCTTGTACTTTGTTTTTTCTCATGTTATTTCATTATCTTTCTCTATTTTTCGACTGAAGATCCCATTATGCAACTTTAGCTGTATGACGATACCAAGTACAATGTTAAGAATACAAGGACCATAGAGTGATTATAATGAAAAGTCTAGACCACTGGCCCGCTTGGGTGCATTCAAGATACTAACTAGCATTAGGAACATGTCATTTCTATTTTAATTATGATATAAATGAATATGAACTAACCTAACCTTTAGTCACAAATCAAAGATAAATAGAAGCAACTTATGGTTTTCCCAGGGTATAAGGATATGCGGGCCAGGGATGTAGAACCTTCACACTCTCCTGTCCCTCATTAAACGATTCCAGAGACTATTTAAATTAAATTGAAAGCAAATGACTGTTCATAATGTTGATGCAGTTGTCTCTACGGTACTGGAATAAGCCCTGTCCATACCTTACTGGAATAAGCTCTGTCCGTACCTTAAGTACAAGGCAAATCATAACACTCTTATTCTATATTCATACTGGTATACATGGACCACAAAGTGTAGTAGCTTATTCTCACAACTAAGCACTTCATATTTTACGTTACAGCTATTAATACAATCCTTAAAAATAAAATACCACTTGCACTTCCGGTATAAAATTTACTTTAATAGTAGGAGTGCGAACTCTAGATAGTAAACACAAAAGTCAGAGGACCCAGAATATCCCAACAGCTATAATTTGGTTAGGTTACTTTAATTTGATCCTGTTAGGCTATATTAAAAGGGTAAGTCGGCTTATCGCTAATTTGACCACAGGCAGCAAAATGTACCAATGTATTAATGGCCTCAATTGAGGCTCTCAAGGCCACAGCATTGTGAACCCTTGCAAAGATATGAACACACGCACTTTAAAATGCACACAGCAGAAGGTTTTAATAAGTGTTTAACTCAAAAAACAATGCAAAATGCCTTATATACATAACGAACCAACAGGAAACCACAAAAGCGGATGCATAAACAAAATGAAGCGCCAACATACCTCAACATCCTGTTTCAAGGTCGAGTTGCTTCTAACCGGCATTCTTTGAAAATTTCCAGTCACTTCACCAGTTTTTCTAGTCTTAACCATTTTTCACAGAACAAAACAATCAGATGTGCGGACACTGTTTAGAGGAATGTTCAAAATCACACTCATTTCACTATGGCTGTCTTGACCTTCTTGGGAAAGATTTCCTTCTAACTGTGAAACTACGCGAACTATGCTGCAAAGGAAATTAATTTTCGGATCGTTTATTTAGTAAGAAGCGATTTCTTGCATATTATTATAAATATTTTGATACATAACAACAAAAATATTTTCCTGATCACTCAATCTTGATATGGAAGGAACTTTCCCCCATTTTCTACATCAAAAGAGAGATATATCTGCCTCAATTCACTTTCAGACACTATTTTAACACCAAGTTAAATTTTAAGGCATAATTCTGACTTAACAAAACAGGAAAACTTATATTTCACTTACCCAAATCCCCACACTATCACAACCATCACAAAGACATCCTCCGCTACTTTCCAGTACCGACCCCCAACAACTACCAATACGAAGTTACAAATAGAAAAACAGAATAGGCTTATGATAAAAATGAAATGGCGGCAACTCTCATTGGCTGTTATTATACAGTATGAATCTATATGGTATTCACCTTTTTGTCGGTATCTTTGATTCCAAACGTTAAAATGATAATAGAAGTTACATGGCAATTGGACAAGATATTCAACGCTATCATATAAATTAAGCCAAGTGGTAGGTCTACGTCTAAAATTTAGAACGCCAAAACCACTATTTGTAGTGATGATTCAGATTAACTGTTTCAGCTTGGTGATGCAAAATTATTGCAATGTTTTATTTTGAAATTTATAATTTCATGGGGTCCCAGAATCTATCAACGATTTTCTGGTCTCTACATTCCCGTTAATTAAAGGTATAGCATTTTCACATTCTCCGGATATTGTTTGAAACTGGTGTGACTGGAACCCCCCTGGAGAAAACTCATTCAGGATCGAACCCACGAACTACCGAATGTTATGCCGCACTGAGCTACGGCGCGGTGGCTCGGTTCCTAATGTGATTTCAGAAAAGAGAAATAACAAAAATAGTGCATTTCAAGTATTTGGGAGGAAAGTAGAGAATACAAAATTAGAACCCTTAAAAAGAGTACATCTGATAGCCGTAGACAGTAGACATTTTCGAATGTAATGAATCAATCAATATACAGGGCCTCTTTTGCTGCCCTGGGCAAGTCCGTAGCCAGCCAATAACTTTAGGGGGCTAGTGGATATATCAAACATATTCCTTTGCGGAACGATTTTAATAAAAAGAAAATGTGTGGTTGCATAACAAACATGGTAAATAACATAGAGTTCATCGAATTTGCTGTATTTTTATCAGTAAAAGAGACTGTCATTGCCCGGTTAGATGCCAGTGATTACGTTTATCATATGTACTCATGCAGAAAGTTGTCTTATTCACTTATCTCTATCCATATTTACTCCAGAGAATGTCTGGGAATCCCCTATTTCCTTTGGACATTCCCTTGCGCATCCATTGCATAATTTAGGAATATGCAGTTTTTGATAGAGCAGATGCTATGTCGCCTCAGTCCTACTCTTAATAGTATTGGAATTATCAAGCTTTAGAATTCATTTTCCCACACTTTCGGAACCGAATAGTCCCAAAACGAAACATTTGTGCATCCTCGATGGTCTACACTTTCTTCTCTTATTTTCATATCAGGAATTTTGTTTGGTAGGTATGGCGGGATTCTTTTCCAACACTTTGTACATATATTGCATTACCTCGCCGTACTTATTGCACATGTACCTTTCGCTGATAAGGCATGATTACGGAAAAATAACAGAGAAACGGTAAAGTGAAACTGCTAGATATATTAGACCTGATTTAATCCAGGTCCGTCACCAATCAAAATCTTTTGAAGGAGCACTGGTCCTGATATTTGCGTGATCTGATCAAGCATATGAGCCAGCATATTACGCAAACCTATCACACTATAAAGGCCACTTTAGACGATACGATTTCTCGTACGATCCCTCGCATGCAATCTTATCGGTTACATTCATCGATCGTGTAAAGCGGGGATCTTACGATTTTTCATGGCATCTCCGATGTGTTCTCTAAATAGAAACGGTTCTATTTTTCAGCGGATTTTCCATACAGCTACAATCTATGGCAGCACCCCTACTGGCTATAGAGCGTACTTTCCTATTCAACTGTTTTGTTATGAATTTCGAGACAAAAATAACATATTCATGTTATTTCTTGATGCAGAAATGAACATACATATTGTGGCAAAATAAACTATTACAGGTATAAAGTTATAAAACAAAGTTTTTAAAGGAAGTGTAAAAACGCAATACTGCAGTCTAGTTACTTTTGCCATGCGTAAAAATATATTTTTAAAATATGTACTGTGAAAGTTCTGATAGTCTATGATTTTATAGCTATTGTTTAGTGTGCATTGTAGTTCAAACAACGTGATTTTCATTGTTTTTCTGGTGCGTAGAGTACCGAATCTACTGCAGGCATCATATATGTGAAAGGACAGAATGTAGATGGTACTATAATTATGCACTCATATTCCCCTGCCCATGATTTTAAATAAGATATAAACAATACCAGACAACACACAAATATTCTCTGCAGATACTTTCGCTATATACTTAGCTTTAAAGTATTGTTCTAAAATTAAACATAATAAAATACTTATCCTAACCGACTCATAATTAGTCATTCATTCACTTAACTCTGACGAGAAACAATTATTTAAAACGTCTCCCTACATAATTAATTCTCTATACTTGTATCAGACATTAATTGACTCTGGAAAAAATCATACACACTACTTGGATACCCTCCCACTCTTTTAGTATCTTCAGTTGCATAACAGATAAATTAGCATTCAATTCAGTCACAATTAAATCTATCTCTAATATACAGTTGAACTGGCAAGACTAAATATATAAAATTAAAAATAAAATTTTTGACAAATGCATAGCTTGGGTTCATAATTCCCCTTCAATATCCGTACACACAAGTAGTCCTTATATTAATTTACAGATAAACCGCCCTTGGTTCAATAAATTTCCTACTATAAGACAAGTAATAGCATTATTTATTAGATTGAGATCTTCACATACCACCACTAGACATTTACATAAAATAAAAATTCTCGACTGCGAAAACAACACACATATAGAAGATATCAATCACATCCTATTCGAATGTACAAAATATGAAAAACAAAAAAAAATACTCTTTATGGCGTTATTAAAACAGAAAATCAAACAACCAACATCTATTTATGCTTTACTAGAAGAACCCAACAAAAGAAGAGAGAGAAAAGAAATACGAGAATCATACTATTACTTAGCACACATTCTAAAATCGCCAACACATGGGAATTCATTCCATATAATTCACTTCGAATATTTTACCTATAATTATATGATTAAATGAATCATTATTACAATGATATATAGAATATATAAAAAAGCCTTAATTAGATTGTTTTTAAGTATTTTATAAGTAACAAAGAAAAGCAAATCTAAGTTATTAAGTCGTTTCAAGAAAAATCATCGAAGTGTCAAAAAGCTATTTTCAACTAATTTCTAGCATCATTAAACACACACACA
>JAGDQP010008311.1:16774-63513 GCA_022664845.1 Lepisma saccharinum | reverse complement strand
TGCAAGTGTGGTGTGTGCTACATCTTGATGAAAATATTCATACAGTCCTTCATTTTGTTGATCCACAAATTGATTAAACTAATTTTGGACTTATCGCTGACAATTAACTGTTTGGTGAAATATTCGTGTCATGATTCCAAAACCAGACATTGCGCACCAAACAGCAATCTTAATAGTATGCAACGGATGCTGATCGTACTGATGAATAATAGCTTGAGTTCTGTGAGTTTGCACACCTAGGCAGGCTGAACCAGGCCTCATCTGAAGAAATTAAAAGCTGAGGATCCAAGAACCCTGATTCTAGATTATTCAGAAACCATCGGCAGAATAGTACATACGCTGTTTTTTCTCTCATGCGGAAAAGAAAAATTGTGAGGATAAATATGCAGGTCATTTTTGACAATGTTGTGACAAGATAATCTCTTAATTCCCGCATGCACAGATAACCGGCGTTAAGATTTTGAGGCATAAGCTTCAGAAACATAAGCATTAAAATATTATGCCTTTATCAAAAACTTTGAGATGTCATCCAAAACTGGAGAGAATTTTCGCTAGAGGAGAAATATTTAAAAATTTAAAGAAAAGGAAAACGAGATACATAAAATTTGTATTTGATAAAAGTATGCTTTAGGCTGTACAAACTGATGCATGGGCCATTGTCCATACGAAGGTTATCAAAATGTTGGAAGACAAGATAAGTACAAATTAAAAGTATGTTTCGTTAAAAAAAAATGTAAATATTATATTTACTTTCCCCTGAGTTTTAAAGGAGGAATTTTGAGTGAAATTTTACTTTGTACTGCCACTTTCCAGCACATAATAAGATGTAATAAAGATATTAATTGCCGAACACCAGATGCACTGTCAGCTTGTTATTTTGGTAACGAATAACTTTTAAACATATAAATCTAATAATAATTATTTTGAAACCTTTACAATAAATTACAGGGAAGCAGATAGTATCCAATGGAGACACAACAGTTTAATTGATCATTCTTAAGATCTTGTTAGGAAAGAGAGAGAAATGGGCCAAATCCTAGCTACGATAATGCATTATTCAGTGTTTCCATTAATTTCATCATACTTTTGATGTGAAGGATTTTTTATCAGTAAACTAGAATTAAAAATTAATATTGTATGAAACTCTAAACAACTGAAGTTGTCAGAAGCAAAGGCATTGATTCAATCAGAAATTGAAGTTATTCTTCATACATAACACGAAATTTCTTTGTTTTTCTGTAAATATTACGAAAAAAAATTTCACACTAATATTGTGTGTCATACGTAAAATTAAAGTTTTTTTTATGATTCAATGTCATGCAACCCTTTTCTTCTGAATCCTTTCCTTGTATTCAATGACAAAATGCCAACGTAACAACTTGTTTCCTTCGTCCGTCCATTGAGAACTAACGAAACAGGAAATAATTTCAATATTGGGTCCAGTTAAAAAGGTAAAGGACGCACATACTGGACGGCGCATGGTGGATGTGGAGGTAGTGTTCCATATATTCTCGGCCTACTTTACCTCGACCGTATTAGGCTTGCAAGCTGGCGAAGAGTACCAACACACTCAGGTACTGAATTTGGTAGTATATTAAATACACTTCAGAGCACCAAGTATGGGAGCACTTAAGAAAGTCTGCAAAGTCCTTTCCGAGATTTGAGTCCAGACCTACAGGTTTGCAGTGCGATACACTACTGCGTGAGCTTGATTACTACAAAATAATATATTTTAATATTATCAAAAGAAAATTTAGAACATTTGAGCAGTTTAAAAAAAGGGATATGACAGGAGGTTAAGATAAGAAAGGACTACAGGTGGTAACTCTGGTTGGTATAATCAGAAAGCCAAAATATTAGTGATAAATCTGTTTTCATATTTCGTAAAATATCAAAATGAGTAACCTAAAATGATAGAAAGGCAAAATTAGACGGTTATTCTACCTAAAATATTTCTTTCGTTAAATAAACAGGAATTCTCTTTGTCAAATGAAAGTTGAATTATTGAGTAATGTATCATGTATTAATAATACATTATTTGCCAAGAAATCTGAGAGCAGATTAGTTGATTTTAAAATAAATAAATCACACATTGCTGCGATACTACATAGCTACATCAGAATCAAGATTAAATAATTCATAATTTTAAAAGTAAAGCGTTTGAAATAGAAACCAGTAGATGACTCGCATTCACTGCTCTTTAGCAGTTTGGGAGTAAATACATATTATCCAATATACATAAAATTGTTTCAAACTTCCTTAATACAAAGATTTTAGAATTGAAAGCTTGAATAATGCTGTCAATCAAACTCTATATTTTTCTCTATTTCACTCTGAACATACAAAGTTATTTAGAAAGAAATGTACAAGTGTCTATCTACACTCTTCAACTGTGAAGCTAATTTGTCTTTTTAGATCAAGTTCTGTTTTATTTTTGCAGAGGCACTTTTATAGCGAATTATGCTCAGTGTCTTACTCATTCCCTTTATACAGAAATAAATTAAATGTTTCCCGTTACCAAATAAAAGCAATCGAATGTTTAATGTTCAAAATTTAATTACAACGTCCCTATTTCTATGATATGTAATGACTTCTAGTAAATCACTAGAAAGATTCATACTTCTCTACACTAAAATCATTCCAACTGACGGTATAATAACCAAACGATAAGCGAAAATTCTCTGGCATAAACTGTCAGTTGGAATTTCAAGTGTAAGTTTTTCAATGTTTAAAGCAATGTACCAGAATTAATTTCAGCCCATGCATTTTAAAATTACAACAGGAGTTCTTTATGTAATGTTGAAACCAAACATTTGGTTATTTTCGTTTCGTAACGGGTAACGGAAACATTGTATTTATTCTTGTGAACAGGGAATAAGCAAGATCATAATGCGTCATAAAAGTGCATATCCAATTGCAAATTAAGCTAAGTTAAAGTTGTATTATGCTCAGTGTCATGTAAATTCCTTATGTATTACAGCTGAAGGTAAGTCATTCAATGAGTGTATTCGTCTACCATAACATCGCTCTTAAATTTTAATTACACACCCGGAAGAAATACTCCAATAAGACTTACGATCAAACGGGCTTTAAATACATGTGTTAAATTTCCTGGCTTCTGAACAGACAAAAGAATCATCTCATGATAATTTACTGATTACATAAGATTGAAATTTTGCATAAAATATTAATCATAATCGTAAATTAATAGAAAACAGACATTGTATTTTATTTTACATATGTGCTGGCAAGGAACTATTAAAAGTCTCAAACAACTGGAATCGAGTTTAAAAGAAATTTAATCATTTCAGAACACATTCCTTCCTACAGATATTAACCCTACAGTGGTAATGTAAAAGAATCACAATATTGGTAACGTTGGGTCTGTGAGACCCATTAATATTTTCTATTTGTGGATTGAATAAAACTCTGGGTTATTGAATTATTATCATCATCATATTCAGACATTTTCTTTCTACTGCTGGATCAATACTTCGATCTTTTCTTTCTATATATTTAGAATTATAGAAATATTAAATCGAAAAGATTTCAAACGTTCAAGGACAATTAGTAACTTTTAAAAACTAGAATTACAAGAACAGTAATAATTGTAGAAAAATGTTGAAATAGGGAAAGAATTAACAAAGTGAAAGCTTACAAATTTGTTCTGAGGGCTGAACAAAACCTCTTGTTTAATGCAAATTTTCATACATTTCTAGCTAATTCATGTAGTAAACAAAACGATGCCAATATATTGAAGAGCATAGGTGTGCTTTAAATATCAAAATGCAAGCAATTGACACATAGGTTGCGATCTATATTCTAAAACATTCTTTACAATATCTTCTTCATATCCGACTTCACTGTATAAACATAATGTAGGGCCTACATCATGATCATCTTCCTCATCAGAATACATTTTGCCTAGTTCATTTCCTAACGTCCGTACTATTTTTGCAGCTCAAGCCGCATAAATTTCGGTCGTTTTAAACACACGAACGTGTACATAAAATCCAAAGAAGGAAAGTTTTAATAAACAACTTCAAAATTTAAACCGTGTTTTGAAATTGTTCAAATGGCAGAGATAAAAAATTGAATATCTCTCAAGAAATGGAGCATGCAAAATTTCACCAACGAGTACAGAAAAGCATTGGAAAGCAGTTATCTATTCCGCCAATTGTGTAAATTGTTCCTTTATTTATGTCAAGGTTACCAAGCTCGATGAAAAGATAAATGCAGCAGAACGTGTCGTACAGTTTAGCATCACATATCCTACATGTTAAATGACTATTCCCTCAACTTTACCGACAGATGTTTGATGATTCAGAGATAACTTAAAAGTTTCAAGAACACAGACAATAATAAAGAGTGTGATTGCTGCACATCTTGTTTCGGAGTGTCAGCAGATGCAAGCAATCATCGATGACTGAAGTTATTCCCCGTGTTCATTTACTACTTTAACATAAAAAAAGACGGTATTCAAACAAAAATTAGTACATTCAAGATACCTGCAACAGAAGAGAATAGTAACAAATTAACTAGTCTAATATATCAATCCAATTTCAAATGTGTTGCTTTAAATCGGACAATGCAAAATGAATTTTCGATGATTTCAGAAAACCTGTGTGGAAATGTTTTTTCTTTCCTTCACGGAAGAGCTGAATTAGGAAGCTTAATTGATGTTGGTTGCCAAAGTTTATTTTGTCAAAAATTCTTTGCACCATGGCTCTTGACCAAATGATTATGATGCCGGTATTTTCTAATAGAATTAGAAGCATCAGGTCTTAGCCAAGTATAATGAACCACGTGTGCTGTCAGGATTTTAAGTTTGGAGGTTGGCGCAAAGTCAAAAATTGTGAGGGTGTAATTGGAGTTTCGCACGGTTTCCAAAACCGTAAAAGTTTTAAAGTTAAAGAGTGGTGTTCTTGAGAATTTGGGGGATTATACCCTCCACAGTTGTGGGGGGCGGTGGGTCTGGCAAAATCACTTAAATCAACTGACTTAGATTATTCTTAAATTTTTGCTTCTTGTTAGCGACTATAACTTTTGGTTTTTGTACTTAGGGTAAACAGAGGTAGAAGTTACTGTGTTTCACAGTCTCCAAACTTCGCAACTCCCTCACTAAGATTTCTTATACATGATAAGCCTCAGCATAAGAAATAATTCTTAAATTAGTGGGTGATGGCCAAAAAGTTCTCTATTAAATATTTACATAATCTATTTAGCACGTCGTTATACACTTCTATAAGGATATTCTTAAACCAACTAAGCTATAAAATATGTAAACATTTAGTACAAATGTATCATCACTTACGCCTATGGGCCATCATTTCCTTAATTATGTAGTACCACATTTTACCGTTGCATGGAAAGCGAAGATTTTTTCATTGTTATAAGTAAAGATAGTAATCTCGATTGTTGTACTTTTTGTATTCAATTTCACTATTGAAATTGCGGGAGTAAAAAAATTATGAAAAATAACCATTATTAGAGCGATTTATCATATCCAACACAGAAGAACTTCATGAAAAAATTGTAACGAGTAGGAGTTTAATTGGTAATTAACCCTTTGATAGCTAATCCTAAAGAGAAAATAAAACATTAATTTTCTTTGGAAACGGAACTAATCTTTCAAATAAGTTCAGGTTATAAACTGTAACGGATGAAATTGTATCATCCGCTTCTCAATTATAATCTAATTATTGTAATTGTATGAATGTGAGTGTGATTTATCTTGCGCAAGGGTAGGTGTGTATGTCTGTGATCTCATTATATGAATAATCCATTTATTTTATTGTATGTCTATATATCTTATTATGCTTCTTAGACTTAATGCCATATTAGATTTTTGTACTTTATTTTATGCAGTAAAATAAACCAACGTAATATACGGTATATTTTATTTGTAAGGTTAAATAAAACTTAGATTATTTTTATCTGTTCGAAGAATTTCTAACTATATAAGTATTGTTTTCTTATTAATTCTTCAAATTGTACAAAATGGGTTTGTCTTAGATCCTAGGGCCTTTAATTCGTACCCTATAGACAACAAATCTGCAATTGAGTAAACAGACAAGTGCTAATTTAGTAAATTATAATTATTGCAAATCCATATAACAATCTCATATAGAAGAAGAAAGAAAGTAAATAAAACTGAGGGCAGACCCAATGACAATATACTTAATAATGAAAATAGCGTGAGTTCTTTAAATGAAAAGAACGAACCAAATGAAAAAAGACTGTGTCACGTTTAGAATCAATGATTTTAAATAAGCATAAGAAATTAAGATTACTGCATCCAAATCTGAAATCAATTTGTTTCCTTCAATTTGATGGAGACAGTAGCCTATTACAGACTGGCAGGGCGAGATTGAAAGCCAAAGTAGAGAATGTCTCTAAATTATAGCTTTTTCAGGTGTTCACAGTGCATGGAAAATATTACAGTGTAAAAATGAAAAAGGTTATCCGAAAAGAATGCACAAATAAATACTAAAAATGTTGTTATTTATACCTCAAAGATGGGAAGGGAATGTTTGTAAATGTTTTATTTTTAAAATATGGGAAAATATATGACAGTCTTATTTAAGTAACACCAAACTCACTTCAGGAACCATTTTACATTGAACGCAATACAACAAGAACAACAAAAGAAGGTTTTCAGGATGACTCAGTTCTGCCCTTATTAAAGCGGTGTGCCGTACGAAGGAAAATATAAATTCTATATCTACACAGTTTTGAGGTGAAGAAAATAAAAGATAAAAGCCGGAAAAAGGTAGTTATTAAACTATTTTCAGGATAAACTACTCTAAAATGTTTGTGTAATTTGTCACAAACATTATCGAGAGAGCATTGATTAAATTTTTAAAAAATCCCAATTTCGTTTTTTCGGCATACTCGTTGATATTCTGGACAATTGTAGGTGGTGACTCGCAAGTCCATATTTTAAGACTGAATGGAACTTTGTCGCTTCATAGAGGAGAGACGTTTTAGCCTTAGTCCCAGTGAAACATAATATAAGTAAGTAAGGAGGAGGCTTGTTAAGTAGTGTGGTTTGGAACAGCTTTAAAATATCATGATTTAAATGGTATCATCGCTGTATTAGTATCTGAGACCATTATGAATTCAAAGACGTATACCTCTGTTAGTCCTCAGAGATGAAATCAAATTGCTAACATTTACATACCGGTTCAGCCACTATATTTGGAGTAAAATACTGGTTGCAATCTCGCTAATCCCATCCGTGAAATGAGTGCAAACCAAAATACAGCACTTATTCAATCGCTAATGAATATATACCAATACAAAAACTGATGATATATTAAAAAAGCAATATAATTCCTGCTTTTCATACATTACTACCGCGCAGGGTTTCTTAACATCTAACGGGAGTTTCTACGAAACTATAGTTTATTTCCAAGCATGTAAGTGTGTAGCGAAATTTGTTTTATCTTGCTACAAAATATGTTAATTACGCCTCCCACCAAACTTTGGATTCTGAGGGCTGATTATTGTATTGGAGATCTGACAATAGCGGTAGCCTGTAGCGCCATTTTGTATCAACGGTGGTTTTGAGAGGTTACCCCTCAGAACTAATCTCGTAATGGACGTAGTTAGAATGGAAAAGTTAATTCTAATTCATTTTAAAAATGCGGTAAAAGTCCACATGTGTTCAGAATGTGAAAGCAAAGAGAAACGAGGAAGTCATTTACAAGTATAGTTTGTAAAGTTTCATGATTAAATTGGTTTGGTAAACTTTATGACTCTGGTTTTGGTGTTCCTATCAGAAGAAAGGAAGGAAAGTGAAGTGAAGAAAATGGAAAGCAAAACTAATCTTTGAATTAAAGGATTATCCAATGACCTGTATCTAAAAACGAGACTGGACTGAAAAGTCAGGTTAAGTCATACTCAGACGCTGGTCAATTAATGGTATCCGATGTGCCTGATAGAAATTTTAAACTGAGTGCAATATTCACATTTAGTTGGTTTGTGCTGTTATCTAGGTTTCAAAAATATACGAAGCAGTTGTTCAAAGTCAGGATAGGTTGAGTCTTTCGGAAATTTATTGTAAGGAAGCGTGGCGAGCTGTTGGTACACTAGGGTGTGTACCAGAAAATGTTGGTGGTATAAATTGTCTGAAGGTGGAAATTTACCCTCCTTGGCTTGGAAAGCAAAATGTTTGTAGTCTGGTAAAGTCAGGTTAGGCTGGAGCAATGGTGCATTTTGGATTGTAAAAGTCGAATTTGAGCTCTTCAGAAGATCTTTGGTGAGTGTTATAGTTTGTTTGAAAGTTGGATGATTATAATGTTGTCGGTTTGGTATGCTGTTTACTGAGAGGTGTTCTTTTTTTGGAATGTTTAGTGGTAGTTAACAAGTAGGGATTCAGCGGGTCATTTGTCATTTGTAATGGTTTCGATTTGGTGACTGTGCAGCAGCCCAAATATTGATTTTCGATATTCAGAAAAGGATCTTAGCTGGCGTTGGTTTGGAATTTGGCAATTTGAGTTACTGGGTAGAAAAGATATTTCTTTTCTTTTCCCCCGAATTTGGTCTTTTTGCGAGTTTTTTTTTCTTTTTTATCGAAATGAGTCACAGGTATTGCTTCTGTGTGCCAGTGGGATCTGGCATGATTCGAACTCCTTGGAATTGAAATTGTGATTTACTATTGCAATTTGTTGGATAAATTTGGAATTTTGGTCTGGAATTTTACCTGAGCCAAATTGATAATTTATTTTAAAATAAAACTAATAATTTCGATGATAATCTTTGTTTGCTAAATATGTCTTACGTCAAGTTTTGGATTTGAATAAACGGAATTTAAGGAAAGAACTTAAAATTTAAATCAGATATTTAATAAAGTGTTGCTTGTATCAAAATAATTGCATTATTTGAGTTAAACAAAGAAATCTAATTATATTTAAAGAGTTTTTCTATTTAACAACTGAAAGTGCTTCTGAGTTGGAGTTGCTTGGATTGTTTTTCTCAGTGTTTACAAAATGATTGGTGTTATAGAATTTAAGAAATTGAGTGGTAGGTCGTCATTTGATATTTTATTGAGCTTGAATTGCAAAATTTAAAGGCTTTAATGAAATTCATGTAATAAATCAAAAGGTGTACGCTACTTTAGATTATTGAAATGAATTTTATCCTTGAATATAATTTAATTTTTTAATATTTTTCTGTAGAAATAAGAAACCTGAGCAAGCAGTTGATTCTTTATCCAGGAAAAAAACAAACGGTGTTCGGTACGTCAGTTTCTTTTTGTTTGTTGTCTTTAATAAATTGAAGTGCTCTTTACTTCATTTGTGAATAGTACAATCGATTTATTTACAATATTTGTATGCTAGTTGTTTGAGATTACGGATGACTATTTGGTATGCGCTACAATTGGTAACATTGTACAAACATGTTGATAGTAATTTGAATTTTTAGAGCCTTATTAATTGATAAATGAGGTATTCTTTATTTGTTTGATATCGAGATGTTTTTCGGTTGTGATTAAATTTACACACACGAAAGTGAATGTTATTAATAAATTTATAATACTGGAGTTTTTAAGTTAAATTAGATTGTAGGAATAACATTTCATTTCAATTTAACTCTATTAGAGGTATCTTGAGTGTAACCTTGTAGTATCAGCTCTTTATCAGCATGTGCTCACCGAAATAGAAGCTCTTGCTTCAAGCGTTAGAAATTTAAAAAAGAATGCTATTCATTTTGTCCGCAAAGATTGTCACAATATTACTCGAACTAATCATTGGCTGCTTCATCAAAATCTAACCAAATAGTATATAATAATAACATCTGTAGCCTAATTATTTTTCTTAATATGACTTTCCTTATTCGAAGAAGACTCTCAAAATCTTGAAGGGACATAGTACCTGAATAATAAAGGAAGGTAAAACAATAATATCTTTAATATATATAACTAAAAATATTGTAGTTACCAAATTTTCATTTGAAGTAAGCACATAAGCAATACGTTCACAATTCATTTGACTGTTAAAGATCAATTCGTCCTCAGCACTACATTCTGCGGTTACTCCCGTGAATATACTGGGGCTCGTTACTTTAGTTTCTTATCTACCTTATACTGATTGTTGTCTAGTATAATGATATAGAACGGTAGGGCGCAGCCGAGCCGGGGGACTGCGCATATCTGCTGCCGCTAGGCTTCATTCAGCATTGAGCGTCCAATTTGGATTATCTACGTGTCGTTGGAAGAGTTTTACCGAGACCTTTCGAACATCTCAACAAGTTTTGAAGCGTTGGAAGCTGACTACGTACGGACACAGACGGTATGGTCACTTTGATATCGTCTCAGCGATACATTTTAAAAGACGTAAGGCCTCAATCACCTAGATAGCCCTTGTTGTTCCTGACTTTCTTATTGCTGAGTTGATTTTTATCGACGGATGGACAAACATTATTTATACAGTTTCGAATTTGCCTTGCTCAAACTTTTGTAACAACACCTCAACAGTCTTCACAGCCTCGATTTATTGAGTTAATAAATCCTGATGATACGCCCCCAACCTAATGATCCCAAAAGTGGATCACACAGACAAATAGGGTCGCCAGGAGCCTAGAGTACCCACGCAACGCATCTAACCTAACCTCTAGCTCCAAACATTTTCTACACCCCAGACGAGCGGCGCAGAAATGCCTTCCAGATTTAAGAATATCTGGGAAAGAGGATTCCAGATCCTTGTGATCGCTGTAAAAAAAAAATAATTTAGATCGAAGGCGACACCTCCAATCTTTTAATTAGATCGTCAGTTCATACTCTGAAGTACCAGCTGGTTCAGATTAGCGATAGATTAAGAAAGAAAAAAAAACGCAAATCTTTACTTGGGAAATAATCTCAAACGATGATACGCATAACGACTCATATGTGACTCATACTACGTCTTTACTCACTTCGAAGTCTACAGGGTGGCAAAAGACCATGTCTTACCTTTACCTTAGTAGGGCCCACCTGTAGTCTGGAATCGCAATTCCTGAAATAAAGACGTACGAACACAACGAATGACGGTCGCAACTCAATCCAAACGTAGTGTCTTAACGCAAAACGCAAATAATATTTATTCACACAAATCACATGCTGGAGTCACTTCATATGTCAATGCAGAAATAACCAGAAATTCAATATATAGTTCCTTTCCCAAGCTATCACTTCTCAGCTGGCGAAAGAATCCTTTCTACTACCACTGGTCCACGGATTTATGAACCGATCTAATCTAATTAAAATAACATCACATAAAACGATAGGTTTACCGAAACACAGAAATAATATAGTATCAATTGCTGTCAACTTCACGTAACGATTCATAGCTAATTTCCAATAGATATCAACTTAAACATTAAATAACTCACTGCACATTATAAACATTACTAAACACTGTAAGAGGATGATCAACTAATGCCGTAGATCGTACCTGGTTAACTGAGAAGTTTCTACACTACGTTCACTGAACATAAACTCAAGATTGTTTTCGAAGAAATATAAAATTTCAGAATTTCAATTTATTGCTTTCAATTTACATCTTTCACGCTTTCGGCTATGATAATTTTATCAGAATCTGAACAGAATTACAGTTGAGTTGTAAAAACAAACAAATTTGAATCGCTGGTATACATTGAATTAAGCAGAACTGAAGTTACTTAGTCACACTTAAATGTCCATAATTTCTGTAATAATTAACAAATTTCGTTGATGTTTTCACAAATCATTCCCGAAATATTGTTGTATAATTTAGAAAAGTTTTAGTACAGTATTACTTACACAAAAGAAGTTCTACTCCAAAATACATGGTAATGAAAGTATCACTTTAACGTTAATAATTATGTGACGTCATTACAGATGATTACTACGTTATACAAAAGACGTTCTGAATAAATTTTGAAAATACAAAATATTGTTATAAAATATGAATTTTTCATTGGAGAATAGTGGCTGGAGTTGAAACCAAAATTATCGAACCATGTTGAATAAATTAAAATTTACTATTAACATGAAAACGGTACGCAAATATAGTCGAGCAGACATGTTGCTAATTTGATCAAGTAAGGAAAATATGCGGTAGCTGTCAAACATGACTAACCGGGAATTTCGAATAGATTAGGAAAACTGGAGACGAGAAATTGGCATATGATTATTAAAATCTAACGAACCGATATTTATAATGTAAGAATTCGGTTAATAGCGGCCCCATACTGAAATTTAGAACATATTGAACATACTGATAAATAATCTCAAAACAGAAATAATATAAAATTTAATACGGTGAAAATTTCGAAATGATGATGTTGAAAAAGTCCTGATAGCACTTATATCGGTTTAATTCTTCTTAATACGATTTATTATATTGCATCGGAATAGACGAAATCAGACGAAATCGAAAATTATGTTAAATTTAGTGTTTATATCTACCTCTCGTAGACAGGGCTTAGGAAGTACAGGTGACGGAAAGCCCATACATCCACTCGTCTCGTTTTAAAAAATGGAACTGAACTAACATGGCGTGGGAGAGCAGTTCTCCCAGCAAACGGAGAAGAAGGCTGATTCACACCAATCAGCAAAAAACAAGTCACGAAGCATTGACTAGGGCCAATCAAAAACAAGCGTTAGATCCAAGTCATTGCTGCGTGACTAACGAAAACCTGGATGGATAACGATAAAAATCCAAAGAAAAATCCAAGCGGAACACGCTCAAAGAGTCTAAAACCAACCAAAGAGAATGAGCTAAGGAGAACACACTGAAAGAAAACAAAACGGAGACTAAGTAAATAAAAGGGGAGAAAATAAATATAAAAAATGGAACAGCAACTAGGCTGTTACACTGGGTTGAAAGTGGTTGACGCACTGAGAGTCAAACCTGTTGTATTAAGCTTCGAACTTGTATTACCAAGGCCTTTAGAACGACACCTCAACAACCATCATTGTTTTAGTAGTTCCTGAATTGAAATTGGTTGACGGGGGAAGAACAGAGATTATTTATACGGCTTTGACCTAGTCTCGCTCAAATGTTTCTGACACTTCAACAACGTTCCTAGACCTGGTAGTGTGTGAGCTGAAAGCTGCCGACAGACAGGCAGACTTAGATGTGATATAGCGACGAACATGCTGCACCTCACAATGCAGTAATTCCACAACATGCTAAGAACATTTACGATTTAATTTTTACTTGATTAATTGCATTTCAATGTATTTTATGAAGGCTGCTTGTTCCTAGGAAAGTTAATTTAGTTAAGACAATATACTATTGTTTTCTATAGTTCATTTTGACTTTTATGACATGAGTCATGCAATGGAATAATAGAAAGTTTTCTTCTGAAATTTCGACAAAATTTTGACATAATATATATGCTTCTTAAAGACATATATTTCTCCCCTGGGAAATTAATTATTGGATTCTAATGTGAGATGTAGAACGTCGTTTGGCAACAATTGATTTCAAGGTGACGAAATCAAAGGTATTGGAAAAACAAGCACGATTGTATTTAATAAACGGCCCCCAATAAATGTATTGGCCTTAGTCTGGAATGGAGCTTAAGTTTTTCTGTATGGTTTAAGATGTGCAAAATATGGTACAAATCTCGTGTTTTTTCGATCAACTTAGTTACAATGAAACTTTTGAGTCTGGCCTGTCTCGATTATACGAATGAATTTCAAAATCCACAAACATCGATGCCGAAGACTGGATTCAAAATCTCAACTTCGTGGACGATGTACCTGATCCCCAGTCCACACGAGTATGGAAGTGGCGTAATTTATCTTTAGAAGGCCGATAATAGTAAGAATCACACTATTATTTTGTATGGAAATTTGGTAGAGTAATTAATATCGATATTGAATGACACTGATTTTTAATTCAATACTGTAGTACTTACTAAAGAAAGAAATCATATTGGTGAACTATCTATTATTCACTGATTACTATCTCAAAAATGGACAAGATATTGCGTATTGGTGATACTTGTCTTTCTCCTTCAAGAGATCAAATTTACTCCATGACTCTACGTCTCGAAATGAAGTTTTGTGTAGCTATTACGATAACTTCTTGTTCGTCTTCCAAAGTGGCCAGCTGAGTTTATTTATGTGCATGGGCGGATTGATGAGTGGGCATTGCCTCCCAGTCATTTTAGAATGACTTTAAATGTTTAATTCTAAGCGATAGCTTTTAAAGTGATTATTCCACAAGGTCTCTCTCGTGCCGCCTTTACCCAGTGGCTCTCTTCTAAATCCGCCAAACTTTGTGTGAATCCTTATGAATATAGGTTTGTTTTTTTATGTTTGAATTTATATATCATATCTGCTTTCTTCGTGGGAAAAATTTATATTTTAGTATAAAATCTATAACGGATAAGTCGTATTTAAGTTTTCAATCTCATACAAATTTTAATGCATTAGATTGTTAGGTATATTTTTTTTAAATAACGTTTATTTTGGAAAATGAGGAACAAAGTTCATTTACGTATATAACTAATGCCTGTTTTTCCGGATATAGAATATAGCATTCGACAAACAATAAAAGAAAGCACGAACAGATTTAATGGGATAGTTAGGTGTTTGGAGTTTATCTAGTCAAGAAGACAAATATTTTTACTTAATTTCTACGTCGAAGACCGTTAATTTATATACTTTATTTTATTTTATTATTCTCTAATGTAAATACTTAGCAGATGTATGAATTAAATTTCGCATTTACTAAAAAATTACAGATAATTCGCCTTGAGATTTCTGTAGAGAACTCAGAGCTTCCAAAAGGTTCATAGATGGACCGAAGGGTCTCTTCATTTGGACTTTAATTAGCTGCTTCACTAGTTATAATTTGAAATATTTCTACGTTAATTATATAATATCTAGTAAAGAGTTGTTTGACAAACTGCTTTGCATTAAGGCAAGAATTTTTATCTCAGCAATATTTAAAGGACAAACTTCATTAACTTATTTGACGTACAGGCGAAGAAGGTATTAGAGATACAGATACTTCTACGGTCAAAGTTAGAATAAGTGTTTGTATAAATGAGCAAGAAAATCAAACAAATTAGAAGTGGTTGAAAATTCAGAGTATAATCAGTTACACTGTACCAGACACAAAATCGGACCAAATAAATAACAAATGAGGTAACTAAATGTTAATGTAATGTAAACCTAAAATGTAATGTAATCCTGACAGTTATGCAACTATGTAGAAAGCAAATGTTTTGCAAGGTTCCTTACATTTAAGGATTCCATTTATGTATGGCTTTGGACAGGGTGTAAGAAGGAGTCGATCAGAGGCTAAGTTGAAGATACTATCAGAACAATTTGCCTGGTGTGACGGAGGGAAAACTCTAGAAAAACCTGGTTACACTTCAATCTACTTTCTACAATACAGGGCAAGAAATCCCTCTGTGTTATTATTTGTTTCATTGAAGAAAATTAAAGTAACGATTAAGACGCATATATCTTCAGTTTATTCTGAGCTGTGCTGAGCACATTTTTCACAAAGATTATTACTCTTTAAGTGAGGCTGCCCTGATATCTATTGTCATCATTCTAACACTACAGAACTATTAAATTTTAAATTGACCGTAACTCAGAAAAAGTTGGGCCACACGGAAATTTTAATTGCGTAAGGAAGGTCAAACGAAACAATAAGAAATGGCACTATTCACTTATCAAATTACAATCTTCGTTCCCCACTTTGATTTCAATACATCTTATAAACCAGGAAAAGACAAATGAACGGATTTAGGAGAAAAACCGGGGGGGGGGATTAGTTTAGAATGAGATAGTTATAGTCATTCTGAAATGATTGCGGGGCAATGTCCATGGAGACAAACGAAAAGTTTCCGGGCAAAGAGGAGCAAAAGAAAGACAAACAATGGTATTATCCAATTCTTCAACGTCCATAGCTGCAGAGGCATTCATCCTCCCCATTTTTATTGATTTATCTTTTTTTTATTTTTTTATTTTGCTATATTTTGTAAACAGGGAGGGAACAGAGAAAGAAACGGGGATAAAGCACACAAGAACGGAAGAAACAGATGTTGAATTTAAAGAGATGGTGGGGCTGGTGAAATGGAGCTTAACACTAGATGACTAAGTAGGGTCCATCAGACTCCTGGCAGTTATTTATTCGTAATTACTCCTGACCTTAATTACTCTTTGTACTGTTATTCTGTGATTATGAGAGATGTGTTATTATTTAATATTTTAAAAATAAATGCTGAATTATATCTAGTGTAGTGGCATATCTCAAAATTATAGCATTGAGTTCAAACTGGATTCGTTGGACCCATACATGAATTTCCCGTAATTTGTGAAAAAAATGTTTCATAAGTTAGATATCTTTAGTCAGAGATGTGGCGGGTATTATCTATACCCTATCTAGATATTATAATGAAAGCGAATAAGAAATAGTTAATAATTTTATAAGATTAAAATAGTTTTAATAAGTATCCACGTCTTTTGTATGTTTATTTCTACTCCATTTAAAATATGTTTTATCCAATTCAATACTTTACCATGAAAATCATTTTGAAGTTAGTGGCATTCCTTTTGCTAGTGATGTGTGTGGTAATCAAGTGGTAATTTCATAATTTATTGTGGCAAATGGTGGACTCTATGATAAATATATAAGACATTTTTTTAGAGGGAGAAGAAAAAATATTTATCTGAGCATAATGGAGTTCGTAAAGTGAAAGTTAGTTTTCATACTTCAGTGCCGGTGGTGAGTTGTCACCAGAAACTGTTTTTCAATCAGAGAACGGTTTGGAGTTATGGAATGCATAATATTTTACTCTTATCAGAAACGTGCTAGTACAGCAAATACTGCGTAATTAGGCAGAAGACGGGTCCTATACGGTATGCAAACAGGGAAGTCGATTATGAGAATTGCACAATTTCTATCTTTCCTCCAAAAGAACATTCTACAAACCATTTACAAGTAGATCAACAATGAAGGCAGAATTTTGATTCTGGAATACGTGGAAAAGTGTAATCATTAAAAAAAAATAAAAAATGTAAGAGATAATTTATATTTATTGCAGCATTGTCCAAATAGTGCTACGGAGAGATGCTGTAACTTTTTTTCATTTTTCTCAGAATTGAAGTACACCTGCAAGAGTGGTTGAAAGGAAAGGAAGAAAGAGAAACACCTAACATTTTATAGTATTAGGAAAGATGAAAGAAAACACTAAGATGAAAAGAATCAAGCAAGACGACAACAAATGGAGAGCGATATACACACAGCATGGTGTTAATGAATATCCGTTCGAGGAAATTAAAAACTGAAACTCGTCACAGACAATTAATTATTTTACCGGATTTTAACTCTACGCCAGAGGTTCAAATTTTTACTCACACAGGTTTACGGAGAACCTAATCTCTCACCAGTGACCATTACACTCACAGAGGTTTACGGAGAACTTAACCTTACTCCAGTGACCATCACATTCACACAGGTTTACCGAGAACCTATGCTCAGTCTAGGGACTTATTACGCTCACTTGGGTTTACAGTTTATGGGTTAATCTGCTGTCACACTTAAATAAACTGTTCGAGAGGGTAGTATTCAGCTGGTTAAAGACCTTTGTTGACAATTTCTCCATTATAACAGTTCAGCAGTTTGAATTTCGTTGTGATCACAGCTCAACATCACAACCGATGCGAGTAGTTGATTATATTATGATGGCCTTTAATCGTCGAGAATAAGTATTAGGAATATTCATGGATATCTCAATGGCGCCTGACAAAGTATGGTTTACTAGATCATTATATAAACTTATAACACAAGGTTTCCCTTATCCATCTTTTCAAGTCTTGACCGCAGTTTATTTGTTTCAATGGAGGAACCAAATCTTTTCTACGACCAATCAGGGCAAGAGTACCGCAAGATGTTGTACTTTCACCACTCTTATTTAGTATCTATACTTCCGATGTCCACATTCAAGACCACATCTTTCCAGCCACGTATGTTGACGATACTGATTTCTTCACCCTTAAGCAAAGACAATTAGACCCAGTTAACTTTGGACACGTTCATGGCGCTTACAAAATAATGCAGCCAAAAGCACAGCTGTAATAAACGAAGAGGACAATGTCATCATTAACTCATTTACCAAAACATTCCAGTTCCACAGAAACAACAGGCTGAATATTTTGGAGTTTGTTTAGATCACTGTCTAACCTCTGCACTGCACATAGAAGATATCAAATAAAGGGCCTTCAGAAAAGGATTAGCACTATATACAATTCTTCGATTCTCAGCTCTTAATCATGAAACCAGGATCCATATCTTGAAAATGATTGTTCTGTCAAATCTTACTTATGCCTGTCCAGTTTGGCAACTTGCATTGCAGCACCTAATCATATTTGAAAACTGAAGTTTGTCCAGACTAGAGCAGGAAGAATAATCACTGGCCAGGACAGATATATCAGGAACTCACAAATTCTAGAAGATTTAGACCTGAGTAAGATACAAAATTTCCTAAATTACCAACAAATGAAGTCCTGGCAACAAGTACCACGGCACGTCAGTGAGGAAATCAATAGAATAAGAACGGCATATTCTTATAGCAATCTGTTCAAAATACCAACACAAAGGTGAATAACTTGTGCGAGTTTGCTCTACCACCAATAAATTCCCTTACATTTGATAGCTGTAGGTATAGGTGCGCTTCAAAAAATAAGTTTCAGTTGTTATCTTAGGTTTAAAAATGTGCATACAAGGTTAAACCATAACCCATCGAGCCAGGGGTTACTACCCGATGCTCGAGACAGAACTTCTTCAATAACCGTGACTGCGACTCTAGTAACTATTACGTTCACACAGTGACCAGTTAAACCTCCAGAAAAGTTTGTCAAGCTACCATCTAAAAACAATTCTTATTTCCGAAAGTTGACTCTCAATGTATTTTGTTATTTTTTTAAAGAAAGAGATATTCAAATGTCATGCTTTTTAAGGAATTAAACGATTAATACAGATGTAAAAAAATAATTATATTTATAATTAGCGGATGGTATTTCCTAAGAGTGTAACGAGATAATTTCATTCGTTTTGTTTAGTTTAAACTGCATGCCTATTCAACCTCCTATAAATAATAAAAATGTTAGTCGCGAAACAGCCGAAGAAAGTAATTTTTCCATTTTTATTTCGTTTGTTTTTGTAGTTCATTACCCGAACGAAAAAAATTACGTATGTGTTGTAGTCAATATTTGTTAATATATCCTGTAAAGATTAATCTGAATGACGATTATTTTCAAAGCAAATAATGCTAATAATAGTAATAATAATAGGGACCATTTTCTATTAGATTTCATGACGACTGCTTGTAATATTTTCTCTCTTGTGAGTATAGCTGAGATACGGTTGGGTAATTTGTAAAACCTATACACCAGAGGGTATGAATTTGACAAATTATCTCTTGTTAGGGACGAATTTCCCAAAAGGATATCGGTTGATTAGACTATTCTTTCAAGTCAGCTGGTCACAGCTGCAGGTGTAGGAGGAAAGAAGTGTTTATTTCTTTAGGAAAAAGTTTTACGACTCTACCAAATCGAATTTATACAACGAAAGCGATAAGAGTGTTATGCCGATTATGAGAAAATTATTCAAAACAACTTATTAACTAATAAAAAAAATGAAAACTTTACTGTTCTTTTAAAATGTAATTGGAAGGGCAAAGGTTTGAACAAAATTCATGGAAACCCTTCAAAATGTCCACTTATATGTTGTAAACAAAATACATAAGGGAATGAAATTTGAAAATTAATCAAAATAAGAATTCACGAAATAAACACGATTCTGTATAAAACAATAAAATAATCATTAAATGATTCTCTCTCTACAGCTTCCGAAATATGGAAATGCAAGAGAATGGGTAAACACAACTGGGAAACTAGTAGAGGAACTAAACAAATCACTGCTCATTAAAGAAAGCTGAATCGAAAATCTGCAACAAAATATCATTATAAATGGTAAGTGACCGAGACTTATGTGAGTACAAACTTATATAAAAAAGCAAAATAACTTTAAATATTCTACTGCGAGTAAGCTTAACTTACCTCAGAAAATCTGCAAACTTCTTGGTATCCGGTGCTCCCGTATGCCAATGGATGATTGGGTAACCTTACCCGCGTATAAGGTACCCCAGACATCAAATACAGCAATATTACACCAGCACATGAAGTTACCATTACAGCACCTATAACAAAGGAAACTGAAACTCTTACATTTTCATGTTTAACCTAATATATTGCAATACTCAGAGTTTGTAACATTAAATTCTGTGCTTTACATATTGGCTGCTGAGAATGACGGTAGCGTTTGTCACAAAATGTGAACATTTTCATTTATAGAAGAAAACGCGAGTTTTGTTATTATTAAATTCCCGTATTTCCATATTGACATTTAGAAACTTAGAAAATTACAAATGAAAATTTATTCTGTATGGAATTTATTTTTAAAATTTATCAATGATTTTCAAAAGACGTTTTTAAACAATTAATTATCTATGATGACTACGATTGACTTACACCACTATGCTTCTCATCCCTCCATATAATGCTTATCATCACTAGGGCATACAATGTACGGTATTTGATGAAGTAACATTGAAAGTTTGAGAAACTAAAACTTTATACACAAATTTGCAACATTTACAACATAATTACATCAAAATTAAGCTCCTAATATCTTGAAAGTTAAAACAAAGGAAGTTTTAAAAACACTCTTTATCTTTAATTTATCATTTATGATTTATAGAGAAATGCTAATTTTAACAATCAAATAAAAGGTTCTCTATGATTTTGACCCAACAAAGAGAAACGCAACAACATGAAGTAAGACGTACCTGGAGAATGAGAAATAGTAACGTCACCAGGATTGCCCTGTTTGCAGCACTTGGGCAGACTATGGATCTCAGAGCCCATATTGGTTTGAACTCCGAGAACTCCGTTGATCGAATAAGCCACCAAGTCGAAGGTGACGTGTATCACCTCGTCGAGGATTCGAAAGCGTCGTCTTCGTAGATGGGTAATTCCAGAGAATTTCATCAAACAAAATAAAAATTTTTGACTTCCTTCATATTTGATACATTGAATAGCGTAAACAAGCAAAGTTGAAAACAATTTTTGTTTTTTTTTATTGCTCATAGTTCAGCATACATATATTTCACAAACAAATTGATATATTTGAATAATTAAAAACATTTTAAATATAAACAACACAGACAATATTTAAAACTGTCTTTAAGTTCGAGCCTCAAAACGGCTATCAGGAAGCGTGGTTTAAACAGTTGTAAAACATAGGTGTAATTTTCATTTTTAGAGTTTTTCCTGGTTGAATGGAAACAAATAACAAGCAGTTTACTTTGTGTTGTTATCATCTACGTTTGTCAGTGTAATGACAGAAAAAGAATTAACTTCTTGTGTTATTTTCTTTTCTTTATACCAAGATTTCAATTTCATAAACATTAAATTTGTCGAAATTTGAAGGGGTTTCAGTGAAAAAGAGGAGGGAGTACGTGAATCAAAGTTTGCGTAGGAGTTGATATTTCTGTGTTCTAAAACTCCACAAAGTTCCATTCTGTTATTAAACGCCCTCTATGAAATACAGCTTCTTAAAATTAAAAAAAAGGTATAGTCAACACAAATTATCAATGAAATATGAGACTATTGTTAATAATGATGTTCTATCAGCGTAATTATTTAAATCACGTGCCTTAAGCACAAGTAGATAATGTTTTACGTTCTTTGCTGGTATACAGAGCTATTTTATCTTTCATCCAGCTTCTGCTTAAGGAAAAACTGTGATAAAAAGGATTCACCTCTGATTTGATGTTATGAACTCTTCCTGAGTGACAGTTTCTTTCTTTTCCTTTTCTTTCTTTTTATAATTTACGCAGGCAACCATGTCATGCAAGGGATGGTATTATTTTCTTAGGTCCAATAGAATACATTGGCCTACATTTTACTTGGATCTTGCGGTTTAAATTTAAGCTTTTCTTTTCAAGTTATGTATGTATCCATCTTACATAAGGAGACGTTACTATTTTTGTTAGGCATAGTAAAATACACAGACCTGTTTCTTAGTAGTGGCTTTCTGTATCAACCACGTTATATCCAGCATCCTAAGCTTCCGCAGATTCGCCAATACCTAATGTCCGAACGTGCCGGGCAATGTCAAGCTAACACTCCATCGAACATCGTTGTGTAATGTTCTGGTATCAATTTTAATTAGCTGTATTTGGGAGAGGCATTTGAATAACAGACTGAAATAATAACATATTTATATGACATAACTTGTAACAAAATAAATATTAAACAGTCACCACGATTGTAACCGCGAAATCTAATTAAAATGTAGGCCAATGTATTCTATTAGACCTAACGAAAAGAATAACATATTCTTCGTATAACATGGTTGCGTGCTTAAATTGTAAAAAAAAGAAAAGAAAAAGAAAGAAACTGTAACTTAAGAAGAGTTCATAATCAGATCAGAGATGAATGCCTTCTTCATCAGTTTTTCTTTAAGCAGGTGGAGGATGAAATAGCTCTACACACAATCTACAACAATTGTGTTTAAGGCACGTGATTTAAATGATTACGCTGATAGAATACAATAATATTAACAATGGCCTCATATTTCATTGATAATTTGTGTTGACAAGACTATAGATTTTTCTAGAATGTTTAAGAAGCTGTATTTCATAGAGGGATTTGGATAACAAAATGAAACTTTCTAGGAATATAGAACACACACAAATAAACGTCTATGCAAAATGTGGTTTATGTACGCCCTCCCCCTTTTGACTTACAACTCTTCAAATCTTTACAAATTCGATTTTAAAAAAAATTGAAGTCTTGATATAAAGAAAGGAAATAACAAAAGAAGTTAATTCTTATTCTGCCATTACAGTGATAAATGTAGATAATAATAACAAAGTAAAAGGCTTGTTATATGTTTTCATTCAATCAGGGAAAAATTCCTAAAATTATAATTTAAGCTATATTTTACAACTTTTTAAACCACGCTTTTTGATAGCCATTTTGAGGCTAGAACTGAAAGACATAGCTTTAAATATTCTCTGATGTGTCTATATTTTAATTGTTATTGAATTATTCAAATATCTCAACTGGTGTGTGAAGTATTCGTAACTTTATGATTCGCTGTATTCGACAAAATTTTCGGTAAATTTATTTTTGAACACCCTGTGTATCCTGAACTATGAGCAGTAAAAAAAATCAAAAAACGTTTTAAACTTCGCTTGTATATGCCATTCAATGTACCAAATATGAAAGGAAATACAAAATACTCGAGCGACCAATTCTTATTCTGTTTCTAGAAATTCTCTGAAATGATCCAAATAGTTATCTAGCAAATGGAACAAATGCTGATCCAAAGGTGTCACTGAAACATGGAGTATGCATTAGTGTTTCCCAAACACTGCAGATAATAGTCCCATGGGTAACCTGAGCGATATGTGACTTCACGTTGTTATGTAACATTCACAGGCATTGGCCCTGCGGATTAATTTTTTTATACACGTTTTCCAATCGGTGCCAGTACGGAGTTGCATTGCCTCGTTAGGATATCCCGAGGAGTCCACCCAGCACATAATAATTTTCTGTTGATGTAGTGAATGTATTACTTGCTTGGGAGAATGTTCATATGAGTGCCAAACAATGATGACGTAGTACCACCACACATCACAGGTCAGCACTCTGTCCAGAAACGCATCCTTTCCCTGACGAGACAATAAAGAAATGCAGGCATTTGCTCATGTCGCTTTCTGAATCAGAGATAGTTCCTGTGGAACCCATCGTCTCATTTTATATCATTTCCCAACTTGATGGAGGCGTTGTCGAATGGTTTAGCTGCCGTGCTTCATATGTTATGCCATTATCTGTCTCAATAGCCGCTCTGAGTGTCTCTTTGTCTATAAATTATGATATGGACTTCCAATATGTGGTAGGTCCTGGAGAGATTCATCTCCATCTTTCAAATTGTTAGACCATCATTGTCGTTCACAGCTTAAATTCTTACAGCATACAGGTCCGTATATTCGTGTTTGGAGCTTGCGTTTTTGATCTGTCTTTATTGATGCTCTGTTTAGTTGTGACAACCAGTACAACAGTGACAAGAAAAAACGAATTACCTTCCTCTCGTCTGTCTCATCTATAAACGAACGGTTAAAGGAGCACGTGCAGTTTTTATTTCTTAAACATTTGACAGAACGTCATTGGTCTTTATATTTATGGCTAAAATTCTTCAGTTACTATGTGAGAAATTGTCTTCAAAACTCATATTCAGAAAGAAAGGATAGTAAATAAGCTCACATTTATTATACAGTGACTTAAGAAAGTATATATACATTGATGAAAATAATTTTGTGACTTTCTTTTGATTTTTAAGTCAAATTGAAGGCACCTTTACTTTTTTATTTACAGCCGAGACTGCTTTTAACGGATACAAAAAGATAATAAACTCAGCTGAAAGATTCACATAAAATTCTCCCAAAACAAATTGCCAGGTTTCACGTTCTTTCTTCGTCCATTGCAATACTATAGTTATACTAACTTATTCAGCTCAAAACAAGAGATTTTCATGAAAATTATGTACAAAATGTGTGTTATGGGTTGCTTCAGTGAATAAGACTGTTCATTCAAAAGGCACATAATACCAATACAAGGGAGAAGGCAACTTTATATTAAAGTGACCAAAATAATGAAGATGTCTTAGCAATGAATAATACTGCAGCTATGTAAATAAATTGTTACAAATTTCTTTGGATACGATTATTAGTTCACATTTCAGTTGTGTTCAAACCACTGAAATGTTTTCGTGTCCGTAGTGCTTATGTCCCAGCTTTTACACTTCCTTTATCGAAGACTAAAAAACAACAGCTAAGAATTGAAGTGGTCCTCTACCTTCGAATTGGATCCCAGCTTCAATATAATCGAATCTTCCAAATGATTGCAGAGCTATTGTAATAAATAAAACACACTAAACGAAATAGTCAATAGTCCCCTATTAACCCAGGACTTATCTGCTGCTCTTAGGCGGGATGACACTCGACTTAAATAGTACCCTATCAAGAGCGTAAATTCTTGAGGGACATTGACAAATGCTTAAATAAAATATTGATATGTTCACATAGCTAAAATTTAATGAGTTGTAACTATTCGGTGAAACTCGAAGTCGCCTTATATATTACAAGATACAATAAATACACTGTATCTTAAATATTTGTTCGATAGATAATCAATTAAACATTCTTTCAATCTAATTTCGCTTAATACAATATTTTCCTAACTTAAACAACTTCCTTGCACACGAAAAATCAAAATAAAAGACTCATTCGACATTTAAACTTCCCGTTTGTTCAAATAGCGAATTTACCTGTCATCGAGTGGCTTCCTTCTCAACGCACATTACAAATGCAGTTCAAAATGCTATATAAATTAGCAAATACATTAAAAAGAAGTGTTAAACATTCCAATTAAAACAAAACCATAGTCAACTATATATTATCTCTTTTAAGACCATTTCCTTACAATAATAATATTAATAAACCTCTACAAGAATAAATAAACAGTATATTATATTGGTGAAGGGATGTCAATAACTACCATAACAGAATTATAAATGAAACAAGTCTTTAATGCATAACCAAGATTCCTAAGAAAACAATATGCAGACTTAAAACAGAATACACAAGAAACTTATGGTTTATTGCAATAGAAACCTAAAAACAACAACTAATGTGCTTTTAAATGCAGATGCGTTTAGCAATGGAGAGAGGTAGTAGTTGTATTTCGAGGACGATCATGAACTTAATTTGTCCAGAACTGAAACGGGTCACTGGGTGAATTGGAACATTCGGATCACTTTCTTTACCGGTTATGCTTCGGACACGTTGACCCGGAGGGCTAAGCAGAGATATCATTTTTTTATATTATACACTGTTGTCTTAGAATAGGATCTTCGGCAACATCTGTTAAAGTCGTTTCATCTGCGGTGTTCAGTAGCATAGGTATCACTCCTCAGAGTACAAAAATACAACGCAGAAAAATTCCCAACGATAGAAAAACATATGGTAATAGTCTCATATACCCGGAAACAAAAATGCCACAGGGTATGTGCTAAATACTCCCTCGGAAAGGCTATTGTGAATAAATTTTGTGTTTGAAGCATTGAAGAGGATAAAAGCATTAAAATATTTTAAAACTCTCGAATATAAAGATCGCATACATAGCTTACTTCTCAACTAATCTCACATTATAAAATATGGATGTATTCTAACCACAGAAACAAGACCATTCAGAGAGTCAATATATTACCACCGTTTCAATTGGGTGAAGATTCGTTGACAGAGTCGGCAACTTAAACCAGTCTGGTGCCTTCGGAAAATACCCGGTCCCGAGTCCTTCGGGTCAAGAGTGGGTGAATCGGGTTATTTGGGTAAAATTTCGGACCGGTTCAATCAGAAGTTTCGTACCGAGGCATTTGTTTTAAGATCGGACCGGGTTCGCTGACTTCGGAAGTTCCCTGACAATGCGTGATAGAGATGGTAGCACCGTACGGCATGCAGTATTCTAGCGGTAGTGGCGAGGGGATGACTGTTTTGTATACTTACGATAATCGTAAAATGGCGACGTTTCATTACAAGAACAGCGTGTAATCATTCGCTTTCTTTATTTGCGTGGTGTGACACCGCTTGAAATTTATCAGCAGTTTGTGAGACATGTGGTGATGGTGTCATGGATGTGTCTAATGTGCGTTCGCGGGTGCGACAATGCAAAGAAGGCAGAACGTCGTGTGACAACAAACCAAGACAATCTCGGCCTCTCACAAGCCTGTCTGACGATATGATCAAACGAGTGGAGATGGTAATCAGATGGTACAAAAGAGTTTTCAGAAAAACAAACTTGATATGTTCGATTATAAAAGGAAGGGTTATATAATACAGCTGCCTTTCCTTTCATTATATGAAGATAATGCGCTAAGGACGAGAGTTACAGTATCACCTCTGTGATTAATTGCGTTTAAGACCCCAACTAGGATTAGAAGCCCGGGATCCCTTGAGGAAAAGGAAAATCCTGTATTCTCACCTGTGACTTTTGAATAAGTTTCAACCTCAGTGAGACGCAGCTTCCTCGACCGTAACAGATGTTTGCATATCCTCGCCTTGTGGGTGGACCAGACCGTCAGTCCTAATAGCATTTACATCATCTTCCTGTATAGAGAAAAACAATATTCGAATAAAGATGACTTGGTTAAGTAGAAGGGATATTTCAATGCTGATATAAATAACGTAATCGAAGAGTACAATAAAAGAAGAAGGTGTCCAAAAAAGGTGAATTCTCGTAAAACGCATTTTAAAGTTTATTAGAATGGATTTAATATTCAAGATACCGTTATAGCTTGTGGATTATCTATAATAGTGGATAGTTGTTATTGTACAGCACTTGTTACGAATGCAAACTCATGTTTTAAAGAAATGGACATCCTCTCCCTTCCCTATACCCTTCAATTGTAATATAATAAAAGATTACCCCTATCTAATTCTGTTCCTAATTTACGAATTATGCTAATGTTACATTGTTGCTCAAAATTGATCAAGAATATTAGCGCTAAAGGTTGGAAAATGACCAGAAGATTTGTAAAAATATGCCAATGAAGACAAATCTTGATAGGTATAATATTTATATTTTTTCTACAGGACTTAAATTCAAGGTATCATCCCGACATTTCTTCGTGGGACTAGGAAACCGTGTTAATGGAGTGTTTAGAGCAGCGGGCATTCACAAGTCTACCATGTGATTGAATAGCCTGCCATGTTACGTGTTAAGTGCACAAGGTAATATACTGTACATTAAATGGAGAGATAAACTGATGGCTAAAAGAAACAGCGGGATTTTGTAAGAATATTTAATTATGTGTTGACAAGTGTCATTATTTTTTTATGGAGACGTACCATTGGATGTACCTGTTTTTTTTTATGGTTTGAACTTTAATTTTACTGTGTAATACGCATATGTCTACGACGACACTGCCGATCTCAAAGATTTCCTTCCCTCTTTACAGAAACCAGTCCATTTCTTCGTAGCATTGATCCGATGGCGAAAGACGCACTCACTAAGATGTATCTCTTTTGTTTACGATCTGCGTTCCTGATTTTATAGCAACCAATACTGTATTACTAAAGCTTGTAATTGGATGGAATTCATGCATTCCCCGAAACAAGATACTAATTAATCTGATAGTGATTAAATTTAATTGTGTGGTAATTAATTTGTATCATCCATTTCGACTAAACTATACGCACTGCACATAGCGCATTCTAAAGGAACCGTGCAATTATGATGGAGAGAACAAGCACTTGATATTTAGACAGAAAAACAACGTGAAGATTTTTTAGAATTTTTTTTTGCATTGTCTACAAAAAAGATGGCAGATACAAACTTTTTTTGCAAAAATATGTTTATGTAGTTCTTAATGAACAGAAGTATCTGGTCTTAGCGAGCTCGAAGAAAAATCCTACAAATATGTGATTTAGCAATAACCATTAGGTTAATAGTGGTGTCTAAACTCAGTAGACATGTGAAGGATTGTTGTTCATCATTCAAAATTCCCATGCATAGATTCACCTTCATCATCCGTACTGGAATCGTCAATTAATAAAATATCGAGGTGTGTTGTATTTCAATTATTTTCTTTTTCAACTGAAACTGAAGTAGCACAGTCTTCAACATTATTATCGTACGATTTTTCTGCATACAGACCGAATCTAGATAACCAATCATTGTAGTTTCGATCATCGGGTCGCGCAGTTACAACCAGCCTAGCCATTATGGCGAAGATCAGGGTTCAAGTCATTCGGGTTAAGACGGGATCAATCAAGGATCGGGTTGCCTATGTTCGGATAACCAATAGTGTCCTGTTTTCAGGTCTGGTAAGATAACATTATCATTACCTTTCCTGAACTTAGGAAACTCCAGGAATTCCTCAGTGAATATAATCGACAGCATGAGTAGTGTTTATAAAAGTTCTATGATATTTGTAGGAAAGGAAGAAACACATTAATGAGATTGAAATTCAGTTATTTCAGTAACAATAATACCGTACAAATATCAAGATAAGTTATACCCAGAATCAAAAATATTTATATTCACTAAATGATTACCATGATATTGCAATTTATATTCTATCACGAAAATAAATATATTCGTCTTCTTTAATTGCAGTTTTTATATATTTAAAATTGATACCAGAATCATATAATACAAGTGTTTTGTGGAGGCAACAAAAAAAACTGCTGAAGTTTTTTTTCTTTTAGAATGTGTAAAAATTGTCCGAACAGTGAAAGAAATGTTCAACACAGAGTATCAATTGACATCTTGAAGTAGTGGGGTTCTTTTGGTTTAAGTGAAGGTATATATTTAAAGATACGCAGCCAGTTATGGGCATCAGGAAGAGAGGTATACGTGAGTGAATGCTTTATCTGTATCCTGATGTTAATGGTACCATCGTTGAATTAGAAACAGAGATCATTGTGAATCCAAACAGGTACAAATCGTAAAGCTCTCGGAGGTGAAATTAAAAGTTTAATATTTACTACTCAAACAAATCTATACTAGTTTAATCATAAAGTAGCCGAATGACATATGGCCATAATAATTTCGTGATTCGACTTCCCGCAATCGAAGAAGAATCTGAAGATATTGAAGATTCATAATATATCATTAATGTACAAAAGCGAGATTTTAATATCTTTAATATATTGGATTGTGCCAAATTCTAATAATTTGAAATAAGTGAATAATAGATTATGTTCAAAAGAATATAGTATGTTGGCCGTTCAACAAGTAAAATGGTTCTTAGTAGAAAACAAAGTAACGTCATGTGTAAATAGTAGAGAACATTCGTCTAAACTATTAATTTAAAAACTGTCTAATACTTATCTCATCACTAAGTAATCGTAGAAGATTCATAATTGAAAGATGTGGAACATTTTACGAACTTAAATAGTTTATTTGTTAGTTGTATAAATGTATTTAGACAAACCACAGGTTGAAAAACCTTCAAAATACGCGAAAAATAAACTTGAAAATTAAATTTCGGGGAGTACGAAAAGATAACGAAATCCCTAGCAAATCTCGAGAAAGAACATATTAGTATGGTGGCCATGATCTATATACTATTAAAAATTGATATTTTAAAAATAGTTTAATTAAAACCTGGTATTACGTACATTCACACTAAATCGATTACTTTCTTCTTCATGTTGTGGAATTACTATGTAACAGAACTATTGTTGTACTCAAATTAACTGAAAGAAGAATCATTGTTGCTTAAATTGTTTCGGTTGCAATTTCGAGTGTTCAACGTATTTTATGGATCAGTATTATGCAAATCCTGAGCCATAAATACAATTAAAATAGGTAATAACAATGTGATCCCTAAACTTATAATGTGATAATAACACTGTGAAAGTTAATAACTAATAACTGTGTGATTTAATTATGCATAATGTTAGTATGGTAGGAAGATGCATCATACCTTAAACATGAGTAGACGTTATTGCGCGAAGTACAAGTCATTGTGTTGAGTCACTATCAACTATCCCAAATCTAAATGTAATGTAGATACCAAAGTCTCAAAATCTCCAAACATACAATTTTTACTCCAACATAACCAATGAGCTGTCTCCCATTGACGTAGTGTGTCAAGGAACGAAACAAAATTCAATGCGATGGAGCAATATCGGGGACGTAGTAGGACCAACATATCCTCGAATTCTGCGTTATCATTATACGCTGTTCGAGACCGGTTCACCGATGCATTGTCTTTTCTGTTTCAAAACTCTCTCTCCCTCTCTGTTCATCAAAGCGAATATAAGCAAACGAAAAAACACGTCCTTGGTTATTTTAAAGGGCTAACATTTTTAGCTATGAAGGTCCACTTCGTGTCCCCTAGGGGGAGTAAACAGAGGTAAAATTGTCAAACGAAAAAAGTGGTTGTGTGATACCTAGTGTCAACGGGTTTGATTGAAGAAATAATTAGGTGAAACCTTAAAATTTCAAATTGTTCCGTATTCCAAATGGCAGTAAGATGAACGTTCTAAAACGTAACTTCTATTCTTCACTCAGACAGCAAGAGGTCTAGCAGTTACTCTTAACAGCAACATGTGTATCTATTTGTTGTTATCATGATTCTTTTTGAAGTTCTAACACACCCAAAAGTAAGCTTCTATGTTAGTCCCATAGTTTTGTAATTGAAGGAACATTACGAAATATTTCTTTTTCTTTAATTTTCTCTATGAGTGTTTGCTGATGGACGTAAATTGTCAGTGTTGTGAAGAGGTTCCAAATTTCTGACAATAAGTTTTCTAGCATGTTCCAACGTACATATGCCTTAACCACTAAATAGTTTCTACATGTTCAGCCTATAAATAAGTAACTTCAACACGTGTATCTCCGAAACTTTAATCAGCAAAGTGTAACTGGAAAGACATTATTTAGTGATTTAGGCATATGTACGTAGGAACATGCTGGAAAAATCATTGTCAGCAATTTGGAACCCCTTCACAACATTGACAATTTACATTCATCAGCAAACTCTCCTAAAAAAATTAAAGAAAAATAAAATGTTTCTAAATGTTCCTAGCATTACAAAACTATGGGACTAACATAGCAGCTTACTCTTGGGTATGTTAGAACTTCGAAAAGAATCCTGAAAACAACATACAGATTTTGCTGTCAAGAGTAACTGCTAGACCTCTTGCTGCCTGAGTGAAGAATATACCTTTCGTTTTAGAACTTTCATCTTACTGCCATTTGGAATATCAAACAATTTGAAATTTTAAGGTTTACCCAAATTATTTCTTGTATCAAACCCGTTGACACTAGGTATCACTCGACCACTTTTGTCATTTGACAGTTTTACGTAGACCATGACCTCCGTTTACTCCCCCTAGGGGACACGAAGTGGACCTTCATAGCTAAAAATGTTAGCCCCTTAAAATAACGAAGGACGTGCTTTTGCGTTGTCTTATATTCCCAGACGTTTTCAACATACACAGGATTTTATGGACAAGAAATGTGACCGTCGCCATTTTGAATAGGGTCAACATAGTGACTTGAAACGTTCGGCAAAATATTTCTTTTGTCGAGGCCTTCCAAACGATATATTACCCGACCCCCTTTGCCATTTGAAATTTTCAAGTTGGCCCACGTACCCCAATTTGGGTGGTCTGGGGTGGAACTTTCATAGCTCAAAATTCAAGTCCCTCAAAATAATGAATTACATGTTTCGCGTTTGCTCATATTCGCAGTTGTTTCGAAGATTTACGGGGTGACAACGGACATTTTTTATTTTCGCTTATATTAATCTCTCGCTTTCATGTAAAAATAAATTTGAAAATTATAAGTCTTGTCTCACTAATAAAGCCGAGCCAGTAGCAGTTTGTATATTATACCGGACCATTTCCCTAGAGTTTATGTAAAACTTGTCAATTTTCTTTTCATTATATAAAACATCTGTTAACCGAAATACCTTTAACGGAAAAAGCGTTGCAAATATTCCTCAAACAAATATATACAAATATATTATTCCCCGAAAAAATATATATATATATATCGAAAAAGATTTAAAGAAAAAGAGTAATCTTAGTTGTACAAGGAGTTGTCCAACTGTAGAAGCATTTAAAGCTTTATTAAAAGTCTATAATCTAAAAGTGTATTTTTTTATCATTGCCTTCAATATCTTCACTTTAAACTTTGAAAAAATACAAATTTTTTAACCGAAATTTTGGTTATCCTCAAAGTGACTTACTTATTCCATTTATTTCGGATAACAGAGGTTCTACTGCATATCGTCAGAAAACACTCTGATCCTCTTCCCTCATTGTCAGATAAAATAAGTCATGCTTGAACCTCTTCCCCTTGAATGCTCACGTTACACTTGAATGACCCCTTAAGCCTATTGACTTCTATGTGATTTTTTTTACAAATTTAGTGTTTTCTTAAGGATATTTGCAGTTCATATAGACTGTTTGCTTTCTAAGCACTTTGTGCTGATAATTTCAGGCACATTTCGAAAGTAACACCACAGAGACCCATAGTGATTGTATTTGTAGTATCAACAGTACAGCAATTCAAAATGTCGAAATTAATTTTGCTAGCCAAAAAAAATGCTTGTTTAATTTAGAATAATTTCATTAATTAGTATATTAATAAGAGTATTAACCAACCAACAGTAAGGTCATGTTCATAGTTTAACAGCCTATCTATAATGAAAAGGTATTTTAATCTTTGGACCGAAACTTCCTGCACCTAGCGTTCCTGCACCGAAACTTCCGGATCCCCAATGGACCACATACAAGAATTGAATAAAATTACGGAAAGACTAATGAATATGAACTTCCACTATGTTTGGGATTGATAGATTTTGAAAAGGCTTTCGATTCGGTCTCCTTGGCAACAGTACTTAAATCACTTGAATATCAAGGCATCGAAAGTGCATACATGATGTTACTTCGAAGCATCTACTCGACTGCTACATCTGTCATTAAACTACATCAAGACATTGAAACATTTAAAGTTGGAAAAGGCGTAATGCGAGGAGATCAATTTATCTAAGAATGTGAAATTATCATAATAAAAGCTCTTATACATCTGAACGCAAAATGTATTTTCTGCACTAAAACTCAAAAGAAAAGCAAATATTCCTTCTATATGTTATTTAAACAATAATTGAATCTTTTAGTTTATAAAGGACAATATCCAAGACAAAAAGACGCATAGGAACTATCCTTTTCATTCAAAAAACCTGACACTTGTGTATGAAGTAAATTTTAGTATCCTAGGAGCCAAGATTGTGTACTAAATTAAGTTGTTTCTTATATTAAATTTCTTTAAATATGCTACAAATTATGTAATGTAGAAAGATATCTTAAATTAAATACAAACACAAAATAACTCTTCAGTAAAAAAAGGGGGGAGGGTTGATTAAGAAGAAACCTGATAAACAAATGTAAATTGGTATACAATACTCGTGCTGGAAATGAATATAAATTGAGAACATTATTTTTATGTTAGATTTGAGAAATAACTATTCAATGCTGCATTTAAAATCGAAAAGGGTCACACACGAAAAGCACGTGTCTCCAAATCAATGAGGGGGCATGAAGTATGTAGGGTTTACGAAGGGGTGTACCGGGTAAAAGAGGTTGGGAATCACTGTTTTAAAAGAAATTGTTTAAGAAAAGTATGTTTTCTAAAGCTTTTAAATTATTTTCTGTGCATAAACAAAATTATTTTTTATTTTTAGTACAAATTGTTTAAGAAACGTATGCTTTAAAAAGTTGTATTTTTTTCGAGTTATTTTGGTGTTCAGATACTTTTTCCCAAACTGATGTTTGTCACGCAAATCCTAAAGCGTTCTGCAAGCAGTCAAACGTAACAGTGTTGTGTTCTAGTATTTATTTTAGGATAAAGGAGTTCTTACTAAAAATAATATAGACCCCTATGCTTTGAAAATATATAAATATATATAAATATATGAAAGCAACAATGAAATATGTATTATCACTCGACTTAATTCGCTGTGCAATATTTCATCATTGTATGACGTCAGGAAATGAGTTAACATTGCAAGATCTAAAGACACGATGAACCATTGTGAATTAAAGAAAAGTATGTAAAAATAGCAAAGCAAAAATATCACCTTGTCATTTGTGGTGAAATTGGAATCGCCGTTTATCCATTGCCTAAACAATGCACATCAAATACTTTCTATTCTTCAGGCATTTCTGCATCTCCTTTTCAGCGACTCACATTCAATATTCTGTACGGTGGAATGGTGTGCTCTTGAGATAAGGAAACTGATCAGCATCATTTAATAATTCTTTTAAAATCATATTTCTCCCCCTCCTTGCTTCTGATAATCAGAACACGTTTTCTACTTTGACAAATCTCTCTCTTCTTCTCCTTCTATCGCATACTGAAGAATGACTCATTTACTTGTTGCAATATCTATACAGATCCTTCACCGACCTTCCTTCTTCAAAAATCTTCTAAGTTAATTTTGCCTGTTCGGTTAGCTTTTGGCATTCGGTGAAGATATGACACTTGGCAACGCAGTTGTCAATTCTGAATAAACTAGTTCGTTGTCTTGTAAATACATCTGTTGAACATAGGATTACATTCTCTTTATAGATCGCCGGTACTCGTGAATCGAAAAAAATATCTTTTTAACTCACTCTGTGTCGTGACCTTTGCCCTGAGGCAATATAAATAAAGCCATGTTTACAGACAATGGAGAACTAAAGTCTTAGCCCACATCGCCATAGGAACCCGCCATAATAAAGACTAAATCAGAGTTTTCAACGTCCAAAAAATCCAGTCGTTAAATTCGGTACAATTAGCAATATGCTGGGCTAACTTTTCTGTACGTAGTAACTACTGCATAATAGATGTCGCACGGAAGATGGTTAAGAATACATATTTTTATATTTTGCATTGAAACTATAATACATTAAAGATAAAGAGTAGAGAACTTAAGAAACTATGCACGCTGAACCAAGCCGCAGCTCATTTGGAACCAGGTCGAACAGAGCCACGATTCCTCGTGAGCCAAGCCGTGACTCACTTTGAGCCGAGACGAACCGACCAGTGGCTCATTCTCAGACGAGCCTAAGAGAGCCGTGGCTGATTCTAAGCCGACCCGAGCCTTGCTGCGGTTCACTCTGAGTCGAGCCGAACCGAGCCACGGCTCACTTTGAGTGGAGCAGAACGGAGCCGCAGTTCATTTGGAGCCGAGCCGAACCGAACCAAGCCGCGGCTCACTTTGAGTCGAGCCGAACCGAACCACAGCTCATTCTGAGCCGAACCGAGCATCGGCTCACCGTGAGCCGAACCGAACCAAGCTCCCTACTATATATCAGACCATTGAAATTATTCATCAGGAGAGAATTTTAAATAAAGAAAATCAGCATACCAAATAATCTCCCCGAAGTCTGACAAGGAAAATTCATTTCTATTCTGTTTGCCCGGTTACATTCGAACGTAATTGTCAAGTTCACTGTCGAACTAGACTAGACGACAGACCATATCTCAAGTATATCTTGTCCAATTTTCTTGTATTATAGCCAAAGGCGGTTCTAGGCCGGGGTCTGCCACCCCCACCCCCCGTTTTGTGCAGTGAAGATAAACTAATATCCTAAATTGTCTTGAAATATTTAGTATAATTAATATTTATTTTGCAAGGAGTTTAATGTTATCGATTCTTGAACATGAAATGAAGTGTACCATGATAAACTTCTTCTATAAACATGGGGATGGAGTCACAGTGTATGTTAGAAACTGCATTTTGTCAAGTTTTAAACGATTTTTTAATTTCTTAGAACAAGTTTCAAGTAATTTTATTGTTTTTTTGGTTACGTAACACAGTATTTTTTTGTTTTTAAAACATTTTAGAAGTCTTCACTATCAACAACGTTGTAACAAATGGAAGACCACATCATCTATAAAAAATAATTTATTGCTTATAGAAAATACGGTGATATTTCGAAATTATACCACCAGTAGCTTATACCGGAAATGACAGAACCCTAATCGTTGTCCGACTTAGTTCTTACCATAAAAATAATATAGAAAATTCTAGTCCGACATACAAATAAAAAGTAGAAATCTTTCTTGCTGTTGTTTTTAATCGTCTTGTTTAAGTATAAATTGGTGCTGAATTATACAATATATCCAGTGTGGTATTTATAGATTTTTAAGTGTGTGTGTGTAGAGGGAGGGACTCTTAGTGCCGTTTAATATAGTGTAAAATCCAATCAAGTCATTTTATCCAGTGTAAATTTGTCAGTTAACTATAAGTTTTCCTCTGTAAATTCCATGCGCTGATGAAAAATATTAAAATGTTCACTTTTTTGCTTCAAATAATTATTGTTTTCTTACACTGGAAAAGGTTTCAAACGTACATATTTCCTTCATAGATATAGCAAAGGAGAATTAATATGCAATTAAAAAAATGACTGGAAATGACTAATGTGTATGACACCCACCCACGCAAAAAACATTTGTTGGGTCATTGTCTGAGAAGAGGTTGTACTGAAAAACGCATTGGAACGAATGATGGGAAGGCAAAAGAGGAAAGAAAGATAATGTAGATTATGGACAGCAGGACAGGATTAAAATAGAAACACTTTTGATTTGTGAGAAACACACACACACGTGTATATATATATATATATAATAAATCACAGCCATATTCAATCCACTAGTGGATGAGGCCTCTCCCGGAGGGAGGAGTTGGTCTACTGCTCCCACGCTGACCAGACGGGTTGGGAGAGGAGAGCTGAAGCTCTCACTGTGATCGCCACTGTATTTTATTCACAGCAGCTCCCCAATTGTCCTCACGATGCTGGGTCAACACCGAAATATTTGAGCCCCCATCGGGAATCGAACCCGGGACCGCTCGCATTGAAGTCGAGCGCGCTACCGACTAGGCTACACAGGAGCTCATATATATATAGTTTTGGATTCATAGATTTTGAAAAAGCTTTCGATTCGGTCACTTTGCCAGCAGTGCTTAAATCACTTCTACATCCAGGCATCGAAAGTGCATACGTCAAGTTACTGCCAAACATTTACTCCATTGCAACATCTGTCATTAAACTACATCAAGAAAGTGAAAAATTTAAAGTTGGAAAGGGGCAAGACAAGAAGATTCAATTTATCCAAAACTGTTTTGTGCAGTCCTGGAGAGAGTGTTCCAAAATTTAAACTGGGAAGAAGTTGTAATTACAGTGAATGGCGAATATCTTCATCACCTACGCTTCGCTGATGATATACTCCTGTTTGCTTCAAGTGCAGAAGAACTACAAACCAGAATGGAAGAACTGAGTAACGAGAGTTCGAAAATGAACTTAAGTAAAACAAAGGTAATGTACAATCAACATGCTGCAAAGAAGGAAGTAAATATTAACGGAGAGCCAATAGGCATAGTTGATGGGTATGTTTATATAGGCCAGCTCAAAACATCGAATCTTAAGTTGACTGATGAAATAAATAGAAGATGTAAAATAGCGTGGAGTTCGTTTGAAAGATTACACTTTATTTCCCAAAGCAAACTACCAATGTACCTCAAGCGCAAAGTTTATAGTCAATCTGTCTTACCCGTTATGATGTACGGCTGCGAAACTTGGACATTGAATGCGCAAACGACTCAAAGATTGAGAGTCACACAAAGAGCAATAGAGAGATGCATGTATGCTAGGAATAACTAGGAGGGACAGGAGGACAAATTAACGGATTCGCGCTCAAACAAAGGTAGAGGATGTAATCAAGACTGCGAAGAATATGAACTGTAGATGGGCCGGTCACATAGCTAGACGATCAGATGGAAGATGGACGACAAATGTACTCCATTTGATTCCTAGAGAAAAGAAACGACCAAACGTAACATGGGTAGATGAAACCAAGCGTTTTCCAGGAGCTACATGGATGAGGACAGCAGCAGACCGAGATATGAGGAAAGAAAAGGGTATCGTATAGCGAAAGTTTTTCTCACTTTGCTTCTGAACATGATAGGTTTTAATAATGTGGTAAGCCGTGAGCTACAAAAATGTCACAATTGTTCTGTTATTAAGTAAGGAGACATGAACTATACTAGACTTAGAAAAGATAGCGTGTCAGGTAGAAATAAAAGTCATGGTATACAACATATATTTCGTGATTTCAAGCTATTAGACGTGTGGCAAGAGTGTCCAGGAAATCAACCAGAGGCACCATCTTTTATCTCCAAGGACATTCACGTATAGATGTGATTTATGTATCCGATCATTTTCGCAAGAAAATAAATAGTGTGAAATTAGAAATTCTGATTTTCTCGAATATGCAAGTCTCGAAGTTGCAAAGCACTATACAAAAAGACTTAGTGAGACATATTGCTTGGAAATGTAACGAAACTATCTTAGAGAATCCGGATTATGAATTATTGGTAAAACATATGACATTATTATCTCAAAAAAGCTCAATATAAGACAAAGTAACATAAGTGGTGCGAAAACTTAAAAAAAACTTATGTACGAAACAAAGGTTTTTGTAAACAATTAAGTCAAGTAAACAGGAAACAACAGCAGCTTGCATATGATAATTTTGCATACTAGAGTAATTTAGTTCATTAAGATTCTAATAACATTACACACGTGAAACAATAGCAAAGTTTGTCGCCGAAAATTAATAATCAAAAATGCAAGTTTTTGGCGAGATGCAAGTTACAGCAACTCGGAATACAGGAAGAACCTTTATACCCACATATCTGGTGTAGTAAAAAGTAATCCATTATTTTTGCATGGCATTGAATTAGAATGATCCGATTTAGGTCACATATGCTCCGTTTTGTTTGATAACGTGTTGCCATTTGGAAGATAATATCATGATGCCTCTCTCATAGAAGCCCTTGTCCCTATTGGCAAAAAATTGAGACAGTCGATTTTCACAAGCCTCTCTTGAAGCGAATTTTTCACCAGCAAACGTGTTCGCCATGGACAGGAACAGATGGTAATCACTCGGTGCCAGGTCCGGACTATAAGGTGGATGCATAAGAACCTCCCAAACAAGCTCCCGGAGCTTCTGGCGAGTCACTATCGATGTGTGTGGCCTGGCGTTGCCCTGGTGGAACACAATGCCTCTCCTATTAGCCAAAGCTGGCCGCTTCTGGGCGATTGCTGCCTTCAGACCGTTAAATTGTTGACAGTATAGTTCCAAGTTAAGGGTTTGGCCGTAGGTGAGCAGCTCATAGTAGGTAATTCCCTACCAATCCCACCAAACACACAGCAAAACCTTCCTGGCCGTCAATCCTGGCTTGGGCACCGTTTGCGTCGGCGCACCGCGCTTCGACCACGACCGTTTTCGCGTGATGTTGTCGTAAGTGATCCACTTTTCATCACCAGTCACCAACCGCTTCAGAAATGGGTAGCTTTTGTTGCGATTCAGCAGCGATTCACAGATGGAAATTCGGTCCATGAGGTTTTTTTGCGTTAACTCGTGTGGCACCCATACATCAAGCTTCTTTGTGTATCCAGCCTTATGCAAATGGTTCCACACGTTTTTTGTGCAATGTTTAGCTCTTGGGCAATCGAAACAGTGCTTACATGATGGTCAGACGCGACAATGTCCATGATTTTATCGACATTCTCGACACTTGGCCTTCCAGTGCGTGGTACATCTTTGACGTCAAAATTACCGGAACGGAATTTACGAAACCAAAATTGCGCGTGATTGGCTGTTACAGTATCAGGACCATAAACACTATTCACATTTGCAGCCGCCTGGCTTGCGTTTTCGCCTTTATCGAAGAAAAACTGTAAAATATAGCGTATTTTCTCTTTGCTAGTGTCCATTTTGACGCGCGCTCACACAACACTGAGTCAACTCATCACAACTATCTGAACAACGTTTGTAGTACGCAATCGCATCGTTTGAACGCCATCTTGTTGAACCCGATCGGACTTATACAACGCGAGATACAGATCACTGAAGCCATCTATTGGCAAAATAATGGATTACTTTTTAATACACCATATATAATTAATGAACGTAAAAGAGCATAAACGAAGATATTTAAAACTATCTATACAGATAAAGCTGGATACAAAGCTTCAGGTAAGGCGATGTACACGGTCATTCGGCATGAGTGCAAAGCCTTTTATCGATAACGGTAGTCCAAATCTAAAATATTTTTGAATAGAGTACCTGCGTGGCGAGGTCTAAGGCTTCAAGATAGTGATAGTTTAGTTACACCTTTTACAAGTGAGGAAATTTCTAAGGCACTAAGACAAATGAAAATAGGGACCTCTCGGGGGGAGATTGGAGTCCGGTGGCACATAAAATTTAGTAATCTAATAGTACCTACCTTAATCAAACGTTAAGAATTTTCATATTTTTATTAAGTTGTATGTTAAAGTGTTGGGTCCAGTGCCGGATCTAGAAATTTTCCAATTGGGCAAAGTTAAATTTTGCCGCCCTTTCCATCGTTCTTTTAGCCAAACAATACAACCGGCCGACGCGACGGCCACAACATTTTTTCGCATTATGTAGTGTACTCTTGTTATCATCTCTGGACCCTGTCGTGGCATCGTTATTACTAACTCCAGTAAGGCAGTAGACCTGCCTATTTGATTGGAATCGCGGTTTTGAATTTTAGAGATAAAGATAGGTTGTTTGGAATAACATAAAAATGTCTTAGCGCGCCGGCATTGACATTTTAACGCGTTTAAGTCAATTTCAATTTAAGAGGCAATTTTAATTCCTTTTTAGGATTTTTTATTTTTTTATTTTTAGCTGTTTGTCGAACCTTAAACGTGCCACCGGGGCTCTTGCTCTTTCTGCTCCCTCCCTGGATCCGGCAATGGTTGGATCATTGAATTAGTTTACTGAGGTGAATCAATGTAATTTCTTCGTGTATAATTGGTAGAGAACATCATATACATCTGTGTTCGTCTTTATCTCTGGATTCATAGTGACATCAAACTTTCTGGGTACCGTTGATATGAAGCTCGTGAGCTTCTAAGAACGTGACCCACCGTTTGTATTAAAGTGAGCTACTTGCGAGTGAATGCAATGGCGCCCCACTGGATTTGATCCTGCGATCACATGTGGTTAGAAAGACAGTGGGATAAATTATTGGGCTATCGCATACCCAAGAATCTGTGAAATTATATTATGGACGTTTTCTTTGTGGACTACAAAAGGAGAGTACAACAAATACTTCCGCTAAATGAGATTCCTTCAAATAAATGCAATGGCAATTGTATGCATCTTCTGTAGTGCAAGTTAAATCATAAATTAACGAAAATATCGATCGTCTTTCGCGCCTATCAGGAATATTTCAGTCCATGTGGAATAAGGGATAAAGGTAGATATATAAATTAGGAGTAATATGTAGAGGTAATGGTTATGCGAATTTAAGATAAAATTAATTGTATGGGCGGTAAGCACTATGACTTACGGCCTTCCTGATACGTGGGAATGCGAATTTAGGAGGTCGCCTCTACCGAAGGAGCTCTTTTAACAAGATGGAAATTTGGTGAAATCGACCACTTGTTTTTAAACACAAAGTGGAACACTGTGTTGTGTCGGAGGATTGATCTGGAATGCAGGATCTCTTGCGCGATTGAAAGAGAATGAAGTTTTGAAATACAAAAGGACTTTTGAGGAAACAAACGTTACAAACACATTTTATTTTAAAGATTTTTTGTCCTTGAATATCCCTTTTTTGGCTTGGATATTGTGAGAATTAAATTATAAGCCGTATCTCGGTGTATAAAGGAGAAACAGGCACCGGTACGCGTGGCTGAATAGGATAGTTTAAAATTTTCCATTTATGTTGTGTTTATAATTTGTATGTTTTTGTTTAAATATGGAGACGTTTCACATGTGCTTACACTATGCTTAAATGGAACTTTAAGGAAGGTTAATGTAAATGTGCACTTCATGTAAAGTAACTGTTGTTTGATTTCTTCGACCAGAAATCTTTTTTTAGGGTGGTAGAGATTCTAATGGTACTGCAAACCTTAACAAGTTTATTACTTCTTAAGGAATGCATTAAGATGTTAAATAAAACTAACCTAATGGTCTAGAATACTTGATTTTAGAGTCTAACCTAATGTTTTTTTTAAACTATTTTGTTTAAACAAAGAAGATGAGTTTAGTTCCTTCTATGAGATTTCTTATTGCAAAATATTAAAATATAATTTTGCTTACTTTTGAAAACATTTGTTGTTAACGTCCAAAACTGAATTAAGCCTCAGCCTCTATGAATGTCTACAACTTATCAAAATTGGTTCAAAAGCATTTAGCTCAAAGGCATACCACAGGGATTGAAACCTAGGGTACGCACACAAAAGGAACAGTGCTATATAATCTATGTAATCCACTAACTTAAGGTTTCATACCTAGAATACGCGGTCGTACGAGGACGGTTTCAATGATACGGTGAAGCCTGTTTTAGATACGTTTTATCAGTAAAGATTTGAAGGACAACAGCTCAGCTCTAAATATTTATGGACTCCTAATGGCTTGGTTGGAAACATTTCTGGATCCAGTCTTCAGATCTTCAGTCTTCAGGTGTTCGAACGAACATTTGTTGCCTAGTAAAGAAAAACTTAAAAGCGTGATTCTTTATTGAAAGAGATTTCATTCAAGACAGCGATTGTAGTGACCTACAGACTAGATAAATATGACATGAAATTTGCAAAAATACACTTAACTAATGAAAATCGCATCACTCCCACCTATGCACACAAAAGAAACATGAGTCCTCGAATGAAGAAACGAAGAATGAACGAATGAAAGTGAAAACGGATTAAAGAAAGGAAAAAGGAAAAGACTCAAGAAAGATAAAATATTTAAATAAAGATAAAGGTAGAAAGAAAGGAGTTATGGGGAAATTGTTTAATTTCAGGGAAAGCTGCATTCGAAATTGTTACGCTTTGGCAAGACTTCAAGAACTAAGTTTTAGGTACAACACAAATCGTTGAAGATCGAGAAAGCTGCAACTGATCGCGCATTGATTATAATCAACGAAAACTCCCAGAAGACATCAGACAAGTTTCTTATCAGCTGCATTAGCAGTGAAGTTGCTGCTAACGACTCTTTAGCGCTAGATTTGCAAACGTAACTTGTGTTCGCAAAATTTGTGGAACGTTTGCTCAAAGACACCGTTGACGATCACGGGTAAACTATCAATCAGCAAACAATTATCTCTCAAGCATTATGACTGAAGAAGAAACTTTTTGCGACCCCATTTTCCTTGAGGTCAGCCATCAATAAAATTGTTGAACTTCGTTGTAACCATTAACAAGAAACCTATTCGTACAGAGATTCAGTCGACGTGTTTGGCAGGCTGACGCAGAGACTCTACGCAATACAGAACAGAATTATTTGTAACTTTAGTATCCATGTTTCTACGTACTGGATAATTATCCGTACCCATTCGCAACTTTCATACCAAGCAAACATATACAACTAACACAAAGGATACGCGTAGTTACACGTATCAAAATATTACGTAACTTGTCCTGTAAAAACTGAAATTTGAGAATAGAGAATGCTTCTGTTCATTAGTGTTTCTTTATCAGATCTTAAATGAAAGGTAGCCGTTATTTTCCACCAATCTTAGTTTAGTTGTTATTGGCTCGAATAAAATAATTCGCAGTTGTTCTTCGTTTTCAAATTCTCTGTCCTTTGCTGGTTAAAAATGATCTGGTAACTTTGATATTCTTACTTTGGGATAATACTTACAACATATATGTAAGTATTATCTGTATTCTCGCTTTCGAAACAATTTAAAGATTTTGTTACTTCTGGTAAAGGAGTAACTCTAGTACACCATTGTAGCACCTGTAGAGGAACAATCATTAGTGATTCATTCATTTGCAAAATGAACGAATCAAATATGAATAACTACCGTGTGCACCACAAACGATTATTTTAAATTAGTTTACATAGTTTTGTAGTTTCCTTCTTAAATATTTGTATTAATAACTTTGATCAAGGGATGTACAAAGTATTTTGGACAGTTACATCTTCATAGAATTGGATCTCTTCTCTATACTTTGTTTGTTACGATGTCCATTTGAGAAGCCATAGGAAGAAAGTTTAGCTGGCCTTGAATGTGAGGAGCAGTGAATTCGCAGATTATATAGTGAGCGTCCTAATGTGTTCCAATTACCCAATCATAAATAAATATGAGTGACAGCATTTTAGTGCAAATACAACGTACAGAGAACGAGCGCCGTATTCAGATATTCACCGCCTGTAGGTTCTCAACAAATTCTGCATCATCAGAGCATCAGACAGTTGATCCAGAGACTCGGCTTCGATTCCCGGCTGGGTGATGTTTATTATTTTTAGAGAATAATGATTTCCTTCTTTTTTTGTATACATATACGTGGTTTTCTTTTAATTTATATATTTCACTATTTGTTAGGTTAGAAAAATCAGTTTTTTTTAAATATATATGCGATCCACTATAGCTCACGGTAAAGAATACAGCTGACTCTGCCGTCAATTACTGATGAAGACTTCCGGCGAATATTTTGTACATTAAACTAGTCGTAAGAGTTTAGACAGTTACTCTTAACCCTTCACCCACGACGTTGAGTTCCACGGACTCCGCGACTAATATAATGCCCAAACACACAGACACACACACACACACACACACACACATATATATATATATATATATATATATCAGGGTGTCTATAATGTCAGTTGCCACCCCGTGTATCTTCGAAACGACTGCGAATATGAGCAAACGCAAAAACATGTATTTCATTATTTTGAGGGGCGAACATTTTTAGCTATGAAGGTCCACTTCTTGTCCCCTAGGGGGAGTAAATTTAGGTCAGGGTCTACGTGAAATTGTCAAAGGACAAGTGATACCTAGTGTCAATAGCTTTGATACAATAAATAATTTGGGGAAAAATGAAAATTTCAAATTGTTTGATATTCCAAATGGCAGTAAGATGAAAGTTCTAAAATGAAACTTCTATTCCTCACTCAGACAGCAAGAGATCTAGAACTTACTCTTCACAGAAAAATCTGTATCTTACTGTTGTCGTCATGATTCTTTTGGAAGTTTTAACATACCCAAAAGTAAGCTGCTATGTTAGTCCCATAGTTTTGTATTGCTGGGAACATTTCGAAACATTTTCTTTTTCTTTAATTATGTTTATGAATGTTTGCTGACTCATGTAAAGTGTCAGTGTTGTGAAGAGGTTCCAAATTGCTGACTATAAGCTTTCTACCATGTTCCTTGGTATATATGCCTTAACCACTTAATAGTTTCTACATGTTCAGCCTATAAATAAGTAACTTCAACGCGTCTATCTCCGAAACTTTCATCAGCAAAGTGCAACTGGAAAGACAATACAAAACTATGGACTAATATAGCAGCATACTTGTGGGTGCGCTAGAACTTCGAAAAGAATCATAACAACAACAGTTAGATACAGTACCTTCTAGACCTCTTGCTGTCTGAGTGAAGAATAGAAGTTTCCTTTTATAACTTTCATCTTACTGCCATTTGGAATATGGAACAATTTAAAATTCTAAGGTTCCCCAAATTATTGCTTGTGTCAAACCCGTTGACACTAGGTATCACTCGACCATATTTGCCATTTGGCATTTTCACGTACACACTGAACTCCGTTTACTCCCCACTAGGGGACACGGAGTGGAACTTTACAGCTCAAAATGTTAACCCCTTAAAATAATGAAGGACGTGTTCTTGCGTTTTTTTTATATTACCAGTCGTTTTGAAGATACAAGGGGTGGCAACGGACTTTATGGACACGAACTATGACAGCCGCCATTTCGGATGGGATCAACACAGCGACTTGAAACTTTCGGAAAAAAAAATTTAATGTCGAGACTTTTCAAACGATATATTACTCGACCCCCATTGCCATTTGAAATTTTTGAGTTGACCAAATTTGGGGGGTCTGGAGTAGAACTTTTATAGCTCAAAATTAAAGCCATTTATAATAATGAAATACGTGTTTTTGCGTTTGCTCATATTCGCCCTCGTTTCGAACATATACGGGGTAGCAAAGGACTTTATGGGCACGAATTATGACCGCCGCCATTTTGGATGGGGTCAACATAGCGACTTGAAACTTTCGGCAAAATATTTCTTTTGTCGAGACCTTTCAAACGATATATTACT
>JAGDQP010008311.1:0-11774 GCA_022664845.1 Lepisma saccharinum | reverse complement strand
TCTTGGCAGTTGAATTTGAACGCTGTTCTGCGGCGGATGTGATGAAAGTTTATTCCGGTGTTGCTCGAACGTGTGCGCGGAGTCCGTGAGACTTCATGTTCGGGTTTATCTAACACCTCTGTGCCATGCCTGATTTACTGGTTTCAGCTGCTAAGGTGGATTTGAATTGTGATATATATTTCAGTGTATTCTGTTATCCTTTTTAATGAGAACAAAACAGTAGTTCATGTTAGAAACAGTAAATATACTCTATAGTTATGAGAAATACAGCCAGTGTAATATGATCATATTGCTAACATAGTTGATTTTTTGATATAGTATATACCTTTTGCTTTTTAACTGAACTATGTAATAATACATTATAATATAAATAAAGCATTACAAATAAACAAAAAAGTAAAATGAAAAAACAGCAATTTTTACATACAACATTATATATATTATATGTCGGAGTCCGTGTGACTCCACGTCGGGGTTTACGTGAAATATCCTGACGTCGGGGGTTAAGAGTTAATGTTGACATCAAAGTAGAATTATTCGCAAACTACCTTAAACTTACCTGAATTGTTTTTTTAATAATTTGCCGTCCCTGAAAATTTGCCACCGAAGGCAGCTGCCTACTCTGTCTATGCCCCTGTTGAGTGCAGTGAGTTAATTGATCTGAAATTATTATGCGTAGACAGAAAGATTTGTTATTCGAAAGAATATTCTTTCATGATTCTACTTGTCACATATTTCTGGAAGTCTCTGCAACATAACATACTGGTTCTGTGGTGTACTGTGTAATTGTAAAAGAATAGAAGAAAGTGAAGAAATGTAAGTTGCACAGAACGCCACTATGCTATTTATATGTTTTATTAGCACGTAAACACAAGGCAAGAGGAGAAGTGCTTTATGGTACTAGTACAGCGCGGGAACAAGACGACACGTAAACTCGTGCATGTGCCTGCTACCTGGTGGGATAAATCATAAGTGCATGCTTCGATAACTAATTGGCAGAAGTGGACATAAGTTTTGGGGGGCAGATGGGCCATTTCAGAAAAAAATAACGTAACTTTCCGTGTCCGTATATATTGTTTCATTAATATTGAAAAAAGAAATGCTTTCTTGTCATCCTATACAATACATTATGTTTTACTCAATAGGCTAATTATTATTTTTTGATATTATCTATTTTAAGCTGTATTTTTTATTTCAAATTTGGCATTTGTATACCTCCCTTACGTGTCCCAAGGTCAGTTTTGACGACTTCAAGCAGTCTTCTCTTAAATATGGAATAATTTACTAATCTAATTTCGTGTTTGAATTATGGGCGGAATATTCCAGCTGTCTTTGGAGTACTTTCCATCAAAGAAATATGAAAACTGTATGATTTAGTAATACATTTAGAGGTGTCCCAATGTTTTTTTGTTTGTTTGTTTTTATCGTATGTTCTTGAGATTTCTTTAATTAAGTTCTTCAACAGTTGGTTGCCATGCCCCACCAATTACGGAGAAATTGCACGCAGTAATTACCTGGTCAGAACATCGTGAGCGTTCGAGTGACCTTGAACTTTGCAGAACAGATATTCTGATATAGAATGTCAATTTCCGAGAACGTCCTGATCAATTTGTAAATGTTGTTCCGTATAAAAGAGGTAAGATCAATGAACAATCAAAATGTATTTACAATGTAAATGTAGCAATATGGGCGTAGCGGAATTGTGTCATCCTTTCATTATTGATTTTAAACATAAGTTAGCTTTATTATCAAAAAGTTAAAAATTCGTATCCTCCGTATACGTATCTTCCGTTACGAGTAATAGTGTAACGGAAGATACACTGTCGTAACGGAGCATACGGGATTGATATTTGGATGTATATTCACGCTTGTTTTGATTTTTGTTTAATAATTTATTTTTGATATTAAACTCTGTTCGTGAAACTTTTAATTTTGAGAAAGTTAAAACTCGTGATTCCGTTAGCTCTCCAATATAAAATATAGTCAGTGAAAGGAGACAGCAGTATAAATGATGATCAATTATTTCTTAACACTGGGGACAAAATTGCAAGTAAAACACTTTAGGTCACTGCAGTGCAGAGACATGGAAATCTGTAAGTGTAAGTTGGAAAAAATGCTACTCAACCGGAATCAAACTCGGATTTCTGGTTTCCATGTGCCATGGAGAGCAAGAAATCCCCGGTCAAGTCTCAATTTTCCCAACTTCCCTTTCAACAATAAGGACAAATAAAAATGTTAGTTAATAAATGAATCTTCATGGTGACTTTTTTTTTTTTTTAATAATGAGATTATAACAGGATCTAATTCTTTGGGGTATACAACCTGTTCCAAAAGGAAACATGTTGTGCAATTCCTTCTGGGTGAGAGATGTTTGATTCTTTACTGATTCTCAAATATGCATTAGTAAGCAGTGCCAGGTCTAGGAAAATGTTTTGGGAAGGACTTCTTTTAAAAATTAATAGTTTCCAGAAATCATGGAATTGGAGGGTGGCTCAAAGTATGAGCAAAGGAATGACTAACCTTTATTTTTTTTAGAAATCCCAACATTTCGGGGGGGGGGGTTCAGACCGAAAGCCCTACAGTAAATCAGCCACTGTTCGTATGAGCTATTCAGTTCTTTACGTTTCAGATTTTGCTGGTATTCCTTGATGGATATGTTGGATCCAGCAAAAGTTTCAAAACCGAACATACATGCTGGAAATTCAAGCCACAAGTAATGCTTGTATTCCGTTACCTTCCTGGATCCAACAATAATGTTTTCAAAACCAACCATGTATACTGGAGAAGTTTTGCTGATTCCAGCACATGTTATGCTAATTAAGAAAAAAAATTCCAGCAAATATTTTAACATAAAATATGTGGTTCTTAAAGCTAGATGAATTGTAGTGCAGCTACTATGATTTGCAACTCGGTGTGGGCCATCAAGCAAGACAAGAAAATGTACAAAATCTTCTTCCGAGAAAATGTCCCTTACACCCCTCTACCTGCAAAATGACGAATCATTTTTTTTTTTTTTGCATATCAATTTACGACTAATTTCACTACATACCTCTTGGGAGAACTTTCTGCATGTGTGTTTCTTTCCAGAGAGATGGGTAAAGTTAAGAAGCAAAGTGATAAAGAAGTAATGAAACATATCAAAGAAAAATAAAGGATGATGAAGAAATATATGAAGAAATTTAAACAAGAGAGAGGGAAATATATAAAAGAAAAATCAAAGAAAACAATTAAAACAGCGAAGTCCAAAATGAGTGATCGTGAAAGAAGAGGTTTAAGAAAACAATGGAGAGAACACAAAGTTACAAGCAAAACTTAAAGGAAAAAATCTCATGGACAATTTGACCCTAGATATTTCTCCTCCTAGTCCAAATTCGCAGGATGAACCAAGTTGTTCTCAAGACAACTATGATAATATTGCAGTACCTAATAAAAGCAGCGTGAGAACAGAATTAGGCCGCAAAATGAGAAGAAGAAATAGGAACAAGCTGAAAAGAAAAACCAAACATTTACAACGAACACTAAACCAGATGTCCAAATATATTGAAAAATATCGGAAGCGCTGTTATAGACGTGAAAGCAATAAGATAGATAATAAAGAACAGCCCTAGAACAAATGTGAAACGTTTGCTAACGTCCAAAAAAGTAATTCCAAAGATTTGGAATAAATTGTTTGAAGGAATTGTCATATAGAAGGAGATAAGAGAGAGTTTTACTGAGGAGCAGTCCCGAAAGGGAAGAAAAGAATTTCGGGCAAACTTATCACGGAAAATAGTGAAAAAATATAAATGACTTCACTTACTGAAGTCACTTACGTCGAATAGAGCTACACGAACGTCTACGCAAGAAGTCAAATATATGGTAGAAGAAGGTTCATCTATGAGGACGAAAAAAATATACAGGAATTCTTGGAGATCCATGAGAACAGTAGAGTGACCCTTGCAAAAATGAGTGGCCCCTGGACGATTGCTGTAGTCGTAAGTTTCCTATATAATGGTAAAGGAATCTAAGTTAGGAGAGTAGGAATATGAAAACTTCAAAAAGGATGGAAGGATTTTTCTATAAATAGTAAGCATCTTTACCTTTAATGCTAGGGTTATCTTTTCAGAGAGTGTCCGCTAGTGAGCATGTGAATCTACTTCAGTAAACCTTCAATTTTAGTAAACGAAAGCGTTACTTTCTTTTAAATCAGTGCTATTATTTTGCAAGCAAAATCCCGTAGCTCGTTGTGCTAATACGGCGGCCTCATTAATGTCTTTCGAGCTTACAAAGGACTCACGTGAAGTAAAGCTATAATGAAAACTTTTGTTGTAGAATTAGGTAGTGAGTATTTGATTTCAGTACATTTTTCCTTAACAACAGTGTAGCTATTGAACCAAGAAGACTACAGTTGAAGGATATCTATGAGTCTGATACCAGAAGTGAAGACGAAGCAACGCGTCCAAATGTAGTTTCGACAACAGCAAATACTAGTCAGGAAGATAAGGAAGTTCAACAAACCAGCCTTCAAAAGGGTGACTATGTTGTTGTGAATTTATGCGGCAAAAAGACCACACTACATTATCTAGGAATGGTGGTGTCTTGTGATGCTCAAGACTTGTTTCAAGTAAAATTTAAGAAGAAATCCACGGGAACCAACTTCGTGTTTCAAGAAGAGGAGGAGGTTCAGGGGTGTTTTGCTTTCGTCACAGAAATGGTTCGTCACCGAGAACGAAATACAGATAGAAGCAAATGGGATGAAATACAATGCTAGCTGCTGAGCAAGCAGTGAGAGAAGACAAAATGCCTGTTTCAACTGCTGCCAGAACTTTTCACGTACCTCGGAATGCACTATGAGCACGAGTGGTCGCGAAGAATAGTATTAAGAAATTTGGGAAACATACGACTACTTCGAAGGATATAGAAAACCAGTGACGAAACCATCTCATCGAATTAGACAACATTGGTTTTGGGTTAACTATTCAAGAGCCGAGAAGGCTCGTGTACAGATTGGTACTAATGAATAATTGTAATCGCGAATCTTAACTGATCATGATAATTTACGTGAATTTCGACAAAAGGAACGAAAGATTGTTCCCTCCAAATTATATCAAACAAACAGAAATGTTGAGTAGAGGTGGACTTGCACAACATTTGTAAAAAAAAACGTACGGTATATAAGGAAGGTGTAAACTGAATCCAGCATATTACGTCTTCTTGTTGGTTTCACGTAAACTGCATTACTAAGGGTGTTGATCCGTTCTTTGAATGGGATCAGTGCAAAATGCATTCTGATGATTAGATATGTAGCTGACCATTTGCCCCAATATAAGTGCCCTTCTGCCCTCTATATGAGGGTCATTTGAACACTTTTAATGACTTCATATTTTGTGTATTTATTTTAAATGGACATGTCCTAAAATATCTGCTTCAGTGTCAATGCCTACGTAGATGATATACGTTTATTTTGCTGTACCTGTTATATTTTAATCGTTTTAAATATGTATAATGTAAAATGTGTTTATGGTGTTAGTTTGCCCCTTCTTTTCCATACCATTGCCGCAAAGAAATTGAAAAAAAAAGTCAAATCACAAGCAATAGACAATATTCCAGCCGAATTAATTAAAGCAGGAGGAACATCACTAATTGGTAAGTGCAATATGGAGAAAAGAAAAACTCCCAAAGGAATGACCTCAGTAATATTTCCAATTTAGAAAAAAAAAAGAGATAAATCGGACTGTAATAATTATCGCGGAATCTCGTTACTTCCAACCTGTTACAAGATATTAAGTAATATTCTGTTAACACGCCTAATTGTATACGTAGATGAAATAACTGTAGATCACCAATGCGGATTTAGAAGAAATAGATCCACCTTGGACCAGATTTTTGTTTTGAGACAAATTTTGGAAAATAAATGGGATTACAATGGGACGGTTCATCAGCTATTCATTGATTTTAAGAAAGCATATGATTCTATCAAAAGGGACAAGTTATACAGTATCCTGATACGTTTTGGAAATCCGAAAAAAATGATTCAGCTATTGTAGGTGAGTCTCAGCGACCCCATAAGCAGAATACGGATAGGTAATCATATGTCAGATAGTTTCATTATTCGCAACGGATTGAAACAAGGTGATGCCTTATCACCACTACTGTTTAACTTTGCGATAGATTATGCAATTTTAAAAATTGGACAAAAAGGGAATATCATTGAATAGTCTGAATCAACTGTTTGTATACGCGGATGATGTAGATTTAATAGGGGACGATATAGATTCACTACAAAGCAACAGCGATGTCTTAGTAGAAGCATGCGTTCAGATAGAACTACAGTTAAACATAGATAAATCAAAATACATGATAACAAGCCGAAACACAGGGACTGAAGGAAATATTAGAGATGAGGTCAAAGAGAAAGAAAAAACAAATTTAAATACTTGGGAGCATACGTAACAAGCAAAAATGAGGTCACGGAAGAAACAAAAATTCATTTAGTATCGTGCAACGCATGTTTCTATTCAGACCAAAAACTTCTATGATGCATGCTTATTTTGTTGTATGTTTTATATTTTAATTGTTTTAAATATGCATAATTTAAAATGTGCTTATGTTGTCAGTTTACCCCTTCTTTTCCATACCATTGGCGTATCCGATATATACGAAACTGTCCCAGGAGGTAAGTATTGTATAGACTGCTAGGATCAGAATGAATATGTGTACAATAAGTTAGTAATAGAAGATAAATTCCCTTATATTCACCATTTTGAACAAATATCACACACATAATGATTTTAAAACGTGTTAGTTTTAAAAACAGAATGTCGAAATATCAAATGCACTTATTCGAAAGGCATTTTTCGTATACGAATAAACAATATCATCTGAAATTTCAAGCTACTCACATCACGTGAAAAAATATTCACCGGAAAAACGTCATAATATTTGCAAACCATACCCGATTACGTAAGGACTTTCCTTTTAAATTGCTAGCGCATTTTCTGGTTATCACTAACCCCTGAATAATTTCCGGATTTCTAAATGGTGTCTGCTTTAACTTGTAGTAACTGTCATGTACCTCGGGAACTTGATCAAAAAGTCGCGACGAATAAGATAACAGAGTTACACCCTCCCCTCATTTTGAAGGAAACAAAGCTAGGAAATCAGTCACCTTTATCCTCCTTTGAAACATACTTTATAAATATAAATCCTGGTCGCCGGATTGGTTTGGACTTTTATCAACCCTTAATTAGAGGATGAGAAGGAATGACTTACGTGTACGGTGGGCCGATCTTTTTTCAGAGATAAGGGTTCGAGTTGGCATCAAAAGCTGTTCATTGGTACCAAATAAAGCCATGCCGTACTAAAACAATATTGTATGGTCGTACTAAAACAATATTTAACCAAGGCCCTGCACCCCTAAAGGGCCCAATTGATTTTATCATCACAAGAAAGAAAACTATGAAACCAGTTTCCACATTTTAGGCTTCGAGTAGTTATGAAAACTCGTGCATTGGTACGAAATTTGGCCATGTTAAACGTATCACTTTTTAGCCGTCAATTGTTTTTGGCAGTTTTGAAACTTAACTTTTCGCGGGCTCCGGAGCCCCGCTAGATAGTTTTTGATCAGGCTGTTTTTCGGCGAACAAAAATATCATAACATTCTACAACTTTTGAACACTACTTTCTAATACTTTTTCGCTAGACCCCAAAACTTCCTTTTTTTGTTTTGTTTTTTAGAAATTTGAGTTTTAGTAGCGTACAAAAGTTGTAGAATGTTATGTTATATTTGTTCACCGAAACACAGCCGGATCAAAGAAACATCAAACCGGACCCCAAAGCAAGTGAAAATTTTTGTTTGCAAACGGCCAGAAAATTTTAAAAACCGACCATATTTGACATGGCTTCATTTGGTACTAATGCACCACTTTTCATATTTACTTGAATCCCAAAGTGTGGAAATTGGTATCATATGTTAATTCCTTGTTTTGAAAAGAACAATTGGGCCCTTTAGGAGTCCAGGGATCCGGTTAAATATTGTTTCAGTACGGCTATATTTGGCATGGCTTTATTTGGTACAAATGCACAACTTTTGATGACAACTCGAAATTCAATATCTGAAAAAAATCGCTCACCCTACTGATGAGTCGTAATATTTGAGGGCGCATCATAGACTAACCTTGTTCTTATAGCAATTTTGACCTGACTCAAACGTGAATCAAACTTCTGTTGGTGATTTCTGAATGAAGTGGAATCAGAACCTTTAGATCCTCCGTTTTAAATTTCTTCAGATGAGTCTTGGTTCAGGATATTCTGTTAAGTGAACTCACAGAACACGCGCCATTATTCATCAGCAAATCCTCATCAGTATGTTCAACAGCTGTTGAATAATCTTAAGATTTATGTTTGGTGCGCAATGCCCAGTTGAAAATGCTATTGTTACATCGCTCTTGCAGAGCTGCTACGCGAGTCTCACAGTTTGATAAATAGAGCACAGCGCTGCATCGATGTCAACATCTCAGCATCTCCCTTAAAGGGCAGTTCTCCTATTTATTAAGAAGGGTAAAATTTGTCTTCGGAAATTTGATAATGGAAGGAAATACAATATCTAAAATGTCATTATCTTCAAGAAATGAAACATTTATATGCATATCCACTTAGTATCTCCTTTAAGAAAAGTATCGGTTAGTACAGAAGGTTTTCTCGTTCGTGGGGATCTTGGAGAAAATAGTCTCATTACAACAATTGACCATAAAGGTTCATCCGGATGAACATTTCCGCGCCTTGCCCAATGTTGCTTCACAATATTTCTTTTGTCGATACATATCAAACGATAAATTACTCGACCCTACTAGTCATTTGAAATTTTTATTTGAACCACTCCAATTTCTTGCTAGAGAACCGGGGAACTTTCATGATGGAAACGCTAGTACCTCAAAAAAAAAAAAATGAAATACATGTTTTTGCTTTTTATATACGCAGCCGTTTCGATAATATAGGGGGGGTGGTAATGGACTTCATTGATATCCTGTACATAAATTTCAAGTGTTTCTCAACTTTTCGCTACTACTGCACTGAGATATGAAGATTATAGACTTCCTCAATAGTATTCATACTACTCCAAGACAATTTCTAAAAATATTTAACAGATTATTAAGACAAGCGGGAAGAGTGAAGAGGAACGATTTGATTGAGAAGGTGTATCTGAATAGCACTCTTTATTGATGTATTAAGAACAATAGATGATAAAAGTAGTCTGCTGCTGATGAAAAAAAAAACTATTAAAGTTAGGATATTGTAAACGCGGGAATTGTTTGTGAAACAATTGATTGAAGAGAAAGAAAATTGAGGTAATTCACAGGAAGTATTAAAAGAAGAAAGTAAGAGAAAAAGAAAAGAGATGAACGTGGAAGGGTAAGTTTCCTTCAGATAAGCTGGCAGGATCGACAGGGCAAATGAAGGGTAAGGGGGCAAAACAATTAAACTCCATTTGAACTCATTTGGCAAAATAATGAAAAATAACCTTTCAAGTCACACTGAATTATTTAAACATTCTTTTAATGTAACCAAAACTTTTTGCACGTACATTGTTAGGTGTATTGCACCTTTGTACTCGTAATATATGTTGTGAACTAACAGGTGGGACCACAAGCTCGAAATCGACCAAAAATGCAGTTTCAACGTTGTTAACCTTATCTTTCCAATGATAATGTATTGTAAAAATTTAACGTATTTTCTAAGTATAACGCTTATATAGCAATTTAAGTGAAATAATACCTGAAACTCACATTGGGAGATTCACATATGATTAGCAGTGTACCGAAATGACTCCATCAGTACACTTGTACATGACTTCTGTAATTTCTGGTGTTGCGAACAGCATGGAAAGACTGAAACAACTGATTAGAAGCATTCTACAAAATATTTTAGATATGAAAGTGAAAGTCGAAACAACACGCAGAGCTGTAATGCATATTGCTTATGCATTACATAATCAGTACATTATAAGGTATTATTCTCTATACACTTATGAAACCAAAATTTCTCCGCTTCTTGAAACGAATGTTTTTCTAGCTGATTGGTTATATAAAATATATCATTACACCAAACGCTATTTAAACCAACATATTTAATATACTAAGCATTAAACATGTATACATGGTTTAAAATAAACAAGTTGGCTGTGAGAAATAAATTATCGAGAACGTTAATGTAAGAAAGAAACCTTTACTTACGTATGAATTTTCCACACAATACAATACTATTGGACACAATATATTTTACTGAATCACATTTTGTCAATTTGTTCTATGTGCTATTTTCCAGAAACAGGGCTTTTGGGTAGTAAAAAATATTCAACTATTTTAAATTGTAAAGATGTTATTTTGTAGAAATATTGCAGGAATTGTGGGTACATTTTGAAGGCACGCAAAGATCAATACTATATTATTTATTTATTCCATTAACAAAATTTTAAATAATTTCCATGGAGTTGACTTTTTTTAAAACTATTTTTTGTTGCCATGTTTCTTATAGTGAGAATGGAATTCTACAATGAAGTATCAATGAAGCGTTCAGTGTTTGGCTTCTTGTCATGATTATGGGAAACATTCTATAACGTATGATTATGAGTTCCATAAAGTCCTTGATGAATAAATGATACACACCTAATTTTAACATTCTATTCCACCATAATTCGACTGTAGAAGCATCTTCCTTCCAGTTCCACTAAAACATGACTAACATGGATGTGTCCTATCTAACGCATGCAAAAATGTTGTTCTGTGTTGCAAGCTTCACAATTTTGTTACAATTTTTTTTCAGTACATGGAGGTGATGAAAAAGCGAGTTTCATGTATTTCAGTAAATGTAAATCTCTTTCGAATGCCTTTATTTTCGATCTAATTACGATTCGTATTTCGACCTAAATTATTCTGAAAGATAATTGTTGAAAGTTAACTGGAAACTATAAACAGATATTGAAAACATTTGTCAAACATGAGAATGAATGTGAGTTTCGTTCCATGGAGCTGACATTACGCATATTTGGGACTAAATAACATAAATATTAGTGAAATATGAAAGTGGATAATAACTGGTCCAATTATAAGAAGCGATCTGAGAAACAAAGAAAGTAATTTGGGACTTATCTTTTATAAGAAACAAAGCAATTTCACAAACTGACCCATTTCTTTAGAACGTTACGTTCTCACAAAATAAATCTTTATAGTATTATTAGACAATTGACTTGATCACAAAGTCTGTTTCTACGTGCTATTCAATTTAGTATCGATATAACGAAAAGAAATATGTTTCCAACATGGAAGAAAGGAATGTTCATTCAGTCAGCAGATCTAATTAAAATTACTACTTATTTCCACGTTTATTAATATTGAATAAAGAGATTTTTCTCCCGTATATTAGTACTTAGAATCTGAGCATTGAAATTCAACTAAATTCAGTAGAGACAATCAGAAAATACCATCAAATCAGTCTATTCGTAACAAATCCTAATATTAGATCAAGGCCAAGAATTGTATGTTAGATTTGATACTCACTTTAAAAACCAGTATTTTCAAGTAACAACAAAGTTACATTATAAATACATTTATGTTAACAACTTAAAGGAAAATACGTTTCCTTAGAACTTGACACAGAATGTCGTGTTAAGCATTCGTTACGAAATAACCGGAAAATCTTATCATTTATGAAAAGAGTAAACGACATAATTGAACGTTAAAAGTGGAACAGCGTCGCGTCGTGTATCCTTACCTCTGATGCACCAAAGTGTTATATGT
>JAGDQP010008310.1:43143-63524 GCA_022664845.1 Lepisma saccharinum | reverse complement strand
CAATGCTAAGAACTATTTTATTCGAAGTATTGGCCATCGCTAGCGATACATTTCTGCCATCGTTCCGGCAATGTATGGATGCCAGACAAAAAAACGGTGCTTCTTGTGCTGCAAAGCAGTCAACAAGCCATTTTCGTAATATGTGAAGCGCTGGTCAGCAAGTGCGTGTCTCATGGATGCAAATAAGTTAAAATCGGAAGGCGCAAAGTCTGGTGAGTAAGCCACATGCGAAAGAATTTCCCAGCCAAACGTCGCAATCGTTTCCTTGACCGGTTTTGCTCTGAGGGAGGGTGCATTATCGTGAAGCACAATCACTTTATGTTGTCTTTGGTCATATTCTGGTCATTTTTCACACAAAGCTTGATGAAAATCGATCATTTGTTGTCAGTAACATTGGGTATTAACGGTTTCGCCAGGTTTCAGCAGTTCATAATAGATCTCACCAAACACAAAGCATTGTCTTCCGTCCATAGCGATTTGGTCTTGCAGTCGATGTCACCGGTTCTCCTGGAGTTACCCATGATCTTTTACGCTTAGGATTCTCGAAATAGATCCACTTTTCGTCACCAGTCACAATTCGAAGGAGAAATAATTTCCTTTTGTACCTGGCGAGCAGAATTTCGAAAGTGGTTTTTCGGTTTTTCTGCTGTCGTTCAGTTAATGCATGTGGAACCCATTTTCCCACCTTCTGAATCTTGCATATGGCTTTTAAACGTATGGAAACTGCTTCTCGTCTCACATTTAATTGATCCGCGAGTTGTTGTTGCGTTTGAGCGTCATCCTCATCCAACAAAGCTTGCAATTTGCTGTCTGCAAACTTTTTAGGTGGTCTTCCACGTTCTTCGTTTCTCACGTCAAAATCACCACTTTTAAATTTTGTAAACTATGCATAGCACTGTGACTTAACAAGAGCATGATCACCGTAAGCTTCGACAAGCATGCGATGCGATTCTGCAGCAGTTTTTTCAAATGGTAACAAAAAATCAATGCTGTCCGCACATCGTAGTTTGTAGGTACAAATTGCGCCATGTTCAACGCTATTAAACACTACACTATGACATGAAACTTGTCTGGTTGTGAGTTGCAAATCGTTATCAGCAGTCGAAACAAGCAAGTGGTGCCAAGGACGCAGTTTTACGGTAACCACAGTGACAGCTAACGCCGTCTATGCACAAATTCCTGTTTCATATTTACACACCTGGTATACGTGATCCGGTTTAAAACTTGACCCGATTAACCCGGCCTGAGAATAATGAGCTCCAGTTTCGTAATTTTCGTGCTCTGGGGGTAACACCTGCGATCTCGGTCTCCCCTGAAACGCAAGGAAAGAATCAAATACTCTACTTTGTTCTCCGGGCGAGGAGACTTAAATCGGGTCAGGCCGGGTCCCAAGCATAGACCCGCTCCAAAACTTCACGTATAATAAAATTATCACAATCCGGCTCTGAGTTTCAGATATTCGGATATCTGGGACATTGACACATCATTATAGCCTTTCCTATTTTGTACAGATTGCCCACAAAATTTTTGAACTTAAATTTAATAACTTTTTCTGACCAGATTTTTAAAACATTCCTGACTCTGAGACTATCCAATTTTAACTTTTGCAAAATATTTTGTTTTCTTTTACATGCAGCCTCCACCAGCCCCATAGCTGCCCATCTCTCACCTGAGTAGCAAATTTTATGATTTTATTATTTCTTTTACAATAAAATTACAGAAACAAAGTTTTTACTAAAATATTTTGCAAAGGTACTGATTAAAATAACCCAAATTTACATTTTTTCCGTCTTGAACATGTTATGTAAGTCAAGCCAAAGAAAATGCTAACAACTGCAACACACATTGAATAAATTCTATTAATATAAGCAATGAATATTAGACTATTACAATAGCTAAACAATATCCTCAGAACAAAAACAGAAGTTTCAACAATATCAACAGATGTTAATTTTACAACTTCCACAAAAGTTTGATTTTCTGAGAAAGTTCGCCTTGTTCCGTTTCAGATTTTTCTCTCAACTTCTTTTGCTCATCTTCCAGTTCCTTTATTTCATTCATGATCTTCCTTTATTTACAGAATTATTTTCTTCTAATTTCTTAGCATTATGCTGTGTTTTCAAATAATCTTTATATCGCCTCCGAGCAAGATATCATTATATCTGGCATATATGAGCATTTGCCTTATGATGACAATACTATGGATTCCTTTGCAATTGATAACAGCATTATTAACTCTCCTCATTGCTATTATTGTATGTTCACATTGGATTTCAATAAGAGCAGAGTTGTTGATAGAGAAACCACCCTCAACTGTAGCATTTCCGTGGGACAATATCAAACTCGACTTTACCACTTTCCACAGTGATAAGTTTTTGTTTTTTTTTATTTGAAAGAAGGGAAGCATAGAAATCATCGAACCTGGTAATTCCCTGCTTGTCTTGGAGATATGTTCCAAAGCTTTGTGAAAAGGATGATCAGGTATCTTCACACAGATATTAGCCCCTGAGGGTAATTTTCCTGACGCAACAGTAGATTTTGTACTTTTTCCTGACTTTTGACTTCATATTTATTAATTTTCCTGACTTCTCCTGATAAATCTTGAAATTCCTGACATTTCCTGACTTTTCGTGATTTTTTCTGCTTGTGGGCACCCTGTCGTACGGATTTTGGAGGATTTTTTTCCGGCTAGCAAACGATAAGTCTTATTTTGGTTTAATTTACTCTTCATTTCGGAGTATTGTGAGGAGAGAGAGGGAAAAGAGAATCGTAAAAAAAGAGAAAAATTGCTGAGTTATACATTAATTGCAAGAGTAGTGCCATTGAAACCAGTCCTATAATAGTCTGTTACTAATATTGGAGTGACAAAAGGAAAACAAATAATCGACAGCACCTGCTTGTCTCTTCAAACCCCGCCCTCTCCATCGCCAAACGTGACTACCCTTTGCTCTGTGACGTGGTTATCAGTCACTATGAAATAAAAAAATTGCACTCTTAGAAGGAAGGAACAAAAACATGTCCTTCTCTCTTCCCTTTTAACCATGCAGTAAGATAAAAAATGCGAAACTCCTTTTCCAGATTACGTAATTTGCTTTTGAGAAATAAAGCATGTATTTTAGGGGAAAAAATAAAAGTTGTTAAGAAATGTTCCTATCAACTAACTTTGGACAAAAAACTATAACAATCAACTACACTACTATTTCAATAAAATATATTTTTCGAGTTTCAGATACATTGAATTAAATTGGCTTTATTTATGGTAAATTATGGAAAGCCCTGCTCAATATTTTCCCCATGCTCTGCCTATCACATCCTGACCTCTCTCTCTCTCTTCTCTTTCTTCCTCTCTTCTCTCTATCTCTCTCCCTCTCCGGAAGAGAAGGAAGAAGAAGGAAAGGGAAAGAGAGAGACAAAGAGCTGTCTCTCTCTCTCACCTAGCCTCCATAACTCAGTAGTAGAGATGAGCAAAAGCAAGACCAAGACCATAGTGGTCTTGGTCTTGCACATCCAGTCTTGATCTTGGTCTTGCATCGGTATCTCTGGTTTTGGTCTTGCAAGGTCTTCAAGAAGTTTATACGTTTCATACATAAGTTTTATACCGGATAAAGGGAATAGTAAAAGCTATGCGTATCATTGCTTGCCTTAATGCGTCAATAGTAGCGGAAATATGTTTTAATGTAATATTGTTTATCTTCATGTAAGTGTACAGAATAGAACTACCGAAGTTCAATTTCGCTTTAATTTGATCAACTTCAATCACATTTTATTATTTTACTTTTAGTTTACTTGCTGTTTTAAGCACACAACTATGTTTCATAAGATTTGACTGAATGCAATCATGGGTTACCGAAAATGATGGCCAAAATACACTTTGACATTGAAGTTTTTCTTTGTAATAATTCATAGAATTGTGATCTCTGTCATCTTTTCGACACTGTTCCAATTATTTACAACTCTCCGTGCTCCAGGTAAGTTCCAAAGGAAGACCAAACATACACGGATATTGTGCTTAATTAAAACTTAGTCTTGTTGTTTTCGTCTAAGAAGCACTCATGTCCACAAACCTAGACAATTGACGATAATGGGACTAGTCATGGCTCAAGCGAGTTCTGGCAGAAGCGTGACAGAAAGTATAATTACTTACAAATTTGAATTTAAATTTATTTAAGCCTAACAGGATCTATGGCCTAAGGCTTGGGACAGCAATGGGGAAGTTAGCGGTCAGGGCCTTGAACGTTAAACTCGACTCGACTCGTAGAGAAATCTTTCAACTCGACTCGGCAAATATTGCCCAACTCGACTCGAAATTCACTCGAGTTTCGAGTCGAGTCGAGCTAATACGAGCCAAATCCTACAGTATTAATGTCTCTATGCTGTCTTCTTGGGATGGCCAAAATTTCCGGACAACCAGATGACAAATTATCCGGTATCCATTTAACCATCCGGATTTTATCCGTCATCTGAATATTACCCGTTATCCGGATATTAGCCGATATCCGAAAATTATCCGCTATCCATCCGGATATTACATGACATCCCCATATAGTCCAGTCATTAGGTACTTTTTAGGTGCAAAAGGTTGAAGAGTATTGAAATTTGGCACGATTGTACACTTAAGAGCCCTAACTATAATGCTAAATTTGTAACCTTAGGTTGGAGGATAGCCGCCATCTTGAAAAATGACGGTTGGAATGGGGATTTTAGCATAGAACTCCATTGCTGCAGGTTTTAGAGAACATTTTTTAAATTGAAAATTTGAGAGGATTCGTAATGTAAATTTCCTATATGCCAAGTCCAAACCACTGAAGTTGGACAAACGAAATTTGATATGCTGATATATCATCAAGAGTAGATTACGGGAAAATTACAAAATTTGGAGAAAATCGTCATCTTCAATCCAATATGGCGGACAAATCATATATATAAAAAAAGAACAGTACAACTCCCAGGCCGAACCGGTGGAGTTAGATAAACGAAATTTTGGCATAAATGTTTACTATCAAGAGTAGGTTGCGAGAAAAAATTCGAAATTTGAAAAATAAAATCGCCAGCTTGAATACAATATGGTCAACAAACGTATATATGTCGAAATATGCCCAGCCCGAACCGCTGGAGCCAGAAAAACGACACTTGGATGAATGTTTGTCATCAAGTGTAGTTTACCATAAAATTTTGAAATTAGAACATATTTGCCATATTGGATCTAGTATGGCCGAGAAACATACATATCTAAGATATGCACATATAATTTAATCGGCTCTATTGGATTCAAGATGGCGACCTTTTTCAAGTTTCGTAATTTTCTTGTAACATATTCTTGACGGTACACATTTATGCGAATTTTGTTTGTCTAGCTTCAGCGGTTCGGTCTTGGTGTTCTTATAGATATAGATATAAATCACAGCCATACTCAATCCACTAGTGGATGAGACCTCTCCCCGAAGGAAGGAGTTGGTCTACTGCTCCCACGCTGACCAGACGGGTTGGGAGAGGAGAGCCGAAGCTCTCATATATATAATCTACTCTTGATGAAACATCAGCATATCAAATTTTGTTTGTCTCCAGTGGTTTGGACTGGGCATACTTTACAAACTTATTACCAAAGTTTCATGAATGTAGGACTTTTTGGGTCTATTTTTGGCTTGTTTTACCTGTACTAAAAACGACTTAAAACGAGTCGCACGGGCGAGCGAAATATGAAACTCGACTCGACTCGAAACTCGTCCCAAAAAACAACTACTCGACTCGAAACTTGACTCGAGAAAATTACCTTTGGCTCGACCCGAAACTTGACTCGAATTCGAGTCGAATCTAGTTTTAGCTCGACTCGTGTCCATCCTTAGACGCCAGCGCTCTACCAACTCACCTACGGCCGCTCGATAAAATTACTTACGAGTTTGTGGACGAATACTTTGCTGTGGAACAAATGTATCAAAGTAAACTTGCTGAATTTGAAGCCTTTTTGTGCTCAATACAAGCCCAAATGCCTGCGACCTCTAGCTTACTCTAAAGTAACTTTTGCGTTGTATCCAAAACCAAAGCACATATCTAGTAATATTCCTCCCGACTTTATCTACAGGTGACAAACAATTACCAAGTGCAAAAATGTTGTTTTATTCAGACTCAATTCTCCGTATCATAACACAAAGAACAGAACTCAGTTTTCAGTAACACATATCAACAGACATTTTATAACATCGACTAGTAGCTTAGACACAAAGACTTGGTTACACAAATCAGTGCAGACTCCGAACTGACCATAATCCAGCTTTATCAATAAATCATACCACGACAAACCTAACATCAGAAAAACCAGGACATCAGACTACCTTTTGCCCTTTATCCAAATTATCCTTAACAGAAACTTTTTCCTTCTATTGTAAGTTTAGTGTACAGTAGTACAGTAGTGTACAGTGTAAGTTTAGTTTAGTATGCTACAGTAACAGTGGCATAATTCTCAGATCCACCCACATGGTTTGCACAACTGGAAACACCTTCACTCCAGCTTTATTTTTACAGAAGCCAAAGAAGTTCAAGTGAAAGATATATGATTTCCCCTTCCTTTCCACGTTTTAAAAATATTCAAATAGTGCGTGTGCAAGACTTTTGCAGGCTGGTCTTGGTCTTGCGCGAGTCTTGCAGATATGGTCTTGGTCTTGGTCTTGGTCTTGCATGCAAGACCAAGACCAAAACTGGAAGACCAAGACTCTTGTTCTCATCACTATTCAGTAGTAGAGCGTTGGCGTAGGGTTCGGGAGGTTGTGAGTTCGATCCCGGCGTTCGACCATCCTGGCTAAGGTTTCGCACAAAGTAAATACCGGGGTGGCACCTTCAACATAAGCCCTGGCCGATCCCTTCAAGAATCCTTTCCCCTCCCCTATCACGGCCTGAGCCGTAGATGCCTAAAGGTCATAAATAACATTCAAAAATGCAATTCTCTCTCTCTCTCCTTTCTTTCTTTGGCTCGGGCCGGGATAATGTAGGCAGAGGATGGGGTACGTATTGGCCAGGGCCTTTCATAATTTACCATCGCAGTTTCAGGTGCATCATAATAACGAAATCCGAATTCTGGGTCTTTGAATCTGCGATCCAAATCGGACGAATCCATTGGACCGTGTGCGTGAGTTTTCTTGGGGTTCTCCCGTTTCCTCTGACTTTCTTCATTCCACCAATCTTTCTATTATCATCAATCTGGTCTGAGCCTGAGTTGCCTAAAGGCCTTAAAAAATTAAATTCAAAATGCCTGATTACAGCACAATATTTTATCAAGATGCGTGCTCTTTCTTGATTTCGAAATGAGTCTAATGTGAGTTAATGTAAATGCTTTAATGTTTATTATCAGTATAGTATTCTGTAATATTAATAATCAACTTTTTCTTTCTCATGTCAATCTTATTTGTCTTCTTTTAGATCGCCAATATGTCATTGCTTATCTCTCGTGTATACACTATATTATTACACTTGCAAGGTTATAAGATTGACTTTTGCACCCATTTGCTGCCGACCGGGTAGTTGTCAATTTTTCTGTATTAATTTCTATGTTTACGTAACACAAGGTTCTTGTGAAAAAAGGAATTACATGTATTATTTCGAACTGCACGGTTTCAGAATATATTCCTCAATAAAAATCTTGAAATGTATGGGGGCCTTGACTTCGTAACCAGATACTGGGGCTGGAAGATTGTTAAGGTGTGAGGAGTAGTCTATATACACAGATAATTAACGTGCCACGTTGGTGTAATGGACAGCATACCCGGGCGGCAACTGGGAGATCCGGGTTCGAATCTCGGTCGCGACGGTTGTTAATTTTTCTGTATTAATTTCAAGGTTCGAGTCCCGGCAGGGGCATGGGTGTGTATTTTAACAGCTAAAGGCGAATCGTGACTGGCCGAAGTCTAAGTTACTAAACTGGCCCATATAAAAATAAAGTTTACCAAAGTTTTTCATCTCAGAGATTGTAAGCTTCTGGATAGAAGAGAACTGTAGCATATCTTCCCATGTTAACTTACGAAGTAACTATACTCCTTCACGCATTAAATTGTCCTTTTTGCTTTCTGATAACCCTTCTCTTTCTTCCATAATAACAAAATGTGCGTAATTGGACGTACAGGGGCAGCTTTGAACAAAAAGAGGGGGTGGTAGATTTGAACACGGCAGCAGCTTATGTCCCTAAAGCTAAAACTTGCTGTTCAGAAGAAAAATTAGTTTGCAACATATCAACAGTGTAAAAGCATTTCAATTAGGCTATGTGTAGCATTCTAAACAAAATTTGTGCGAGTTCAAAGTTTATGCAAGCAAGCTAATGGTTACGCAATCCTCATAACCCTAATAAAGAAAATAGCAAACTAGTAACTTCAACGTTTAATTACAAGTGCGTAGTTTATATTGTTTGTATGGCTTTAGTTTACTTTCCTTTGCTTCTGTGCTTGTATCTGGAAGCATTTACTAAAGAAATTAACTGATCTTGTAATAAAGTTAAGGATGGGTTCAAGGCTGTCCCAGCCATGTTCAAATCTACCCCTGAGGGGGGCACCTTTGAACGATAGCCACCCAGTTCCTGTCCTTGCTTTAAGGTGTCATAAATGAAGTACGTCATGTTCTTCGGCGAGCTGTATATGTTCCAATGCATGTGTTATTTTATCCGGCCGGGTGGCCGAACGGTCTGCGGCTGTAGGCTACCGGCTTGAAGGTCCCGGGTTCGAGTCCCGGCAGGGACATGGGTGTGGATTTTAACAGCTAAAGGGCGAATCGTGACTGGCCATATGTATATAAAAAAATAGTTTACCAAGAAGATTTACATATGTTATTTATCTCTCTGAACAAATTCTCTGAGTGTGAGGAACCAAAATTAAATATACCAAACAACGTGTTCACAGGTGCTCCCCTCTTCATACTTCCATATTGCTCAATATCATTGTTTTTCGATATTTTGATATTGTTTTGTATTTTGGTATATTGATATCGTTCGGTATTATGGATATTTTGGTATTATCGGTATCGTTCGGTATATCGATAATTGTCGGTATCCAAAACATACCGAAAGTCGGTATGAAAATTTCAATACCGAACACCCCTAGTAGGCAAATAAATTCTACATATGAAGATACATCTTCTGGGGAAGATATTCAGGAACATGGCATTATACATACAAAATATAAACAAACAATCAGGAATGAGAAGTCATTTCCTAAAGAATTTATACCAAGACAGGATACATCAGGTTCTACACACCAGACTGTAAATGAATTACTTAGGTTATTCTCTCTAATAATTGACAAAATATTTGATGATCCTATTTTACCAAATAGTCAGCAAATTACAGAACAGTGTCAACAAATCATGAGAACAATAACAGAACATATCATTATATAAAAACAAAATAGTGCAGTCATGAATGAAAAGTTTATCTAGTGTTTTGATCCATGGACTTTTTTTCGATCCGATTAATGAAAATTGAACTGAACTGAACTGATTGCGAGTTCCGTAAGCCATAAGGTGAGTAATACCCAATCGTCACTTTGTTTCAAGTGAGTAATATCCAATCGTTACTTTGTTTCAACCTCACATATACGATAACGAATGAAATTTCATGATATTGTATGTTTCTAATTCTATAGAAAAGTTGAGCACATAATGGCCTCTAAAGACAGTGTCCTTCATTTTTGTATGTCCATGGCGTATGTCAACTTTTACCCGCCTGCTGGGTAGACATGCATTTAACTTATATATTTTAATAACTGTTATAACTGTTACAGTTATAAAAATAACAATTAAAAATAAGAGTTTAAAATAACAGTTTAAAATATTTAATTTGCAGATGTCAAGAAACGAGATAAAAGCACCATTTTCGGTTAATTCCCTGTAGCTTGTTATATGTGCAGTAATAAATGTTAAACAAATATATACGTGCATAAGGCGTATGGGAGCAAGATTCACGTAGCTACCACCATAGACCTCATAATATAATATGAGGTCTGTGCTACATTGCTATTACTGTTACGACTTTGTACAGTAACAAAAGGTAAAGTTAACCCCTGACCCTGTGCGATACGCACGGGCCGTGAACGACGCATGTGGAGTGTATAGGTAGGGATCCACATATGTTCGATCTGTGGCACGAACGAGATGAGGTGGTTAATCCCACGCTCGACTGCCTTTACGTTCCCAAGGTCACCGCAGCAATACCAAAAGGCTAGGTGCACCTCAGAATGCCAGGCATGGGAACACTGCGAGAAAAATCTCCAGTGTTCTGGTCGGGATTTGAGCAACCAGTTGGTCCGTGCGCTGGGAGGATTTCGCCCTCCGACAATCTGCTATTATTATTCTCTCCCACTAAAATCACCCCGGAAGGTAAAGATGAAATAATAAAAAAAAATTAAATCATATTTGAAAGTTCCCAATATTTTGTTTCAACAATGTTTGCGATTGAGTTAGTACGGTATCTCATAGAAAGGTGTCTCCACGTATGAATTTCATTGTTAAGAAAGTAATGTGGTTTAATGTGGCAATATAGAAATCCCCTCCAAGCAGCATGTATAAGCTTTCCTAAAATAATTAGACGTGTTGGGGACAAGTTCGATTGTAATTTGCTAAACCGACTTGGCTTGCATTTCCGGAGACGTCATTTCTGACGATGGCATGGAAGCTTTGCACGTCTTTAGCTCCGAAACAAGTAACTGGTTTCCAAATTTCTTGAAAAGAGCTTTTTCTTGTTTTTAGGTCCTCTATGGTGGTGTGCCTATGAGCAAGAAGATCGTCGCATGTCTATAACCGACTTTTCTTATTTCAAAAATAAATATATTGAAACATCGTATAAATTTGTTGACTTACAGATATATCCACAATTACCTGATCCTACATTAAAAAAAAAATGTTTAGATATGTAACTAAACGAGGGTGATATTTGCAAAAATGAAATTTTTCATCGACAAAACGATTCCAAGTCCAAAAATCTACAAAGTTGCATAGTTTCTTCGTTTTTTTAGGAGAATGATATTTTTGTAAAACAATTAGAGTTATTAATCTCAATTAATTATGGTTATTGGATGTCACACATGGGAGGGACACCTTCGGTAATTATTTTTTAAAGAGTTTCTACAATCTTTTTGTCGATAGCTGTACATTTAAAGCTCAATCGCAGTGGAGTTTTCCGGCTATTTCGTTTTACGTCAATTATTCAAAATTCCGTGACCATACAGGTTAATAAGATTTAACTTTCACGGATCAAAGTCCGTTTCTTTCTTCAATAACGAGCTCAATTAGTTTAAACGGAATGTTAGTAATAACTCCAGGATTGTGTGTAGACACTTTTGGGACATTATTCTATCTCAAAAGTGTATCTACATCCTGAGGTTAGTAGTAGCATTTCTTTAAAACAAATTGACGTGTTCAATAAGTACCTGTTATTGAAGGACGAGAAGAACTTTGTTCCGTGAAAGTTAAATTGTGTTTACCTGCACGGAGTTTTGAATAATTTACGCAAAACGAAAAAAGGCGAAAACCCCACCCCACTCCGATTAAGCCTTAATATTTTTAGCTTCTCTATTCCCCCCGCTCCCCCCTCTCTCTCCACCGTTTCTGAGCGATTTCGCACCCTGAGTATAAGGAAAACAATTCGAGCCTGATTTTCTACCCTGCAAGAAGTAAAAGGAGCAAAGGGTGGTTATGAAGCACAATAAAAAAAATTAAGTTTTTTAATAAAACGAGGATAAAGTACGTAACGGCCCGCTGAAGATGAGGCCGTAGCCATAAGGTCGTAAAACAAAGACATCCACCAACCTAACCTCTCCAACCCCAAAATCAAAACTAACGGCTACTCTCCTCAATCTTCGGAATGGCTATAGCGTACTCGAATCGCAAAACGAATAAAAATAACAAGAAAAAATTGCAGAATTAGCACGTATCTTTTCTAAGAGTGGTAGAAACGAGAACATTGGCTTGGCAGTGAGTGAAGATAACAAACATTTTTATTTGTTATATCTAAACTATTATAATTAACTGTTATGAAATAACTGTTGTTATCTTTGCCCATATTCTACTTTCTTGGTACAGTACTTTGAATGGGAATGACGGAAAATTTTATTTCATTAGTTTCTTTCGAACTGGCGTTAGAAAGAAGTTCCTTGTTGCTTTTTAAGGTTGTATATATGATGAGCAAGGAATTATATAGCTTCCATATTCACATTTTTCTAAAAAAAGATGACAATAGATAAACTACTAGTACTAGCAAAACACTGTACTTGGTACCCGAAGAGACTACTCGATAGTCCAATCCAATTGAATGTGTGCTTCAACGCTATTGGCTAGTGGCATTTTTGGGAGCCATTAATTTTACAGAATACTACACAATAGGACAGGGGATAGGAGTAACAAGTTGCACAGAAGCCTATGTTGCACAGCTGATCATGACAAAATGGTCGGGTGGTTTGGCTGGAGTGGGGAATTAGATAATAGATTTGTATCAAATGTGGAGAAATGGAAAGGCCAGAAGACAAAGAGCGGATTGCGGGAAGTGTTTTCGGAAGTGGAAACATAAAAACGGAGGTAGAGAACAGTGTAGACAATAATGATATCGAAGAAGACCGCAGGAACACCAACGGCTTTCATGAAAGTAATAATGGAAATGTTACAACTGACAGAATAAACGACAATTTAATAAACAACGATGGAATTGCAAGTGCTGCAGACGACTTTGGTGGTCCTTGTACAACAGAAACAACAGGCCATTTGTCAGTTAATTTGGAAACCGGCTGTTTGTCGTCTAAAACCAACAAGATTCAGCAGATTGTGGAAGATGCAACCAGGTTGTTTGGATTTATTTTAGCATAAATTACAGATAGTGAACTATGATATAGCATGTATTCAAATCATATTTTAACCGTAAGAATTGCTTTTATTAAAGATTGTCTCTTGCATTAGTGTCGTTTGTCTTGTAAATTATTTAGGTCTACCGTAATATATTTTCATACATATATTTTTTTTTTTAATAGCCGGTTACTTTCCCCAAAAAGGCATTTATTAAGTTAATATGAGCCATTGGCTAATCACCATATCCCACAAAGTAGGCCTAAGTATTTTCATCTTGTATGAACTATCATTGTATGTGTTACTTAAAGTGTAGGTTGACGTGATTTCTTGCAGTGCTTTCAAACTTCCATTGCACTGATTAATCCAGGCTAATTTCAGTGACGGATGTGTAGTTGAAACCCAACCATTTCGTTACAGAGTATGATTAAACGAAATCAAAATATACTTCTGCTTTTTTGCGGATTAACATTTGGTGTGTGTATAACATTGTGATGCCAAGCGTATACCTATATCTTATGTTCTGCTGTTTGGAGTACCAAATCTACCACCCTTTCATACAGTGTTCGATTTGTTATAAATTACAAATGGGGGACCCTAAAACTACTCGTTGCTGCTAAGTTCAACGTACTACCGGTTTAGATAGAAATACAAAGATTTTATCCGTTGTTGGGTTGATATTCGAAATCAACAACCGGAGATGAAATCCTCACGTACCAGGGAAAAATAGATTTCTTTGCGTCCGGTTGACCATATACAGTACAAAAAAAAAAGAAGAAAAAATGTACAAAGATATTGGATATGTCACATAAGTCCGCGGCGAATCGAACACTGCTTTCATACCATTATGTCACCGAGGCGCCGTAGCTCAGTGTTAGAAAGTTGGCGTAGCAACTGGGAGGTGGGTTCGATCCCAGCGGCCAACCATCCTGACAGTTTTTTTCTGTCACACCAGGCGAATGCCGGGATGTCACCTTCAACATAGGCCCTGGCCTACACCTTCCCAAATCCTTTTCTCTCCCCTATCCCTGTCGGAGTCTTATATGCCTAAAAGTCATAAATTTCTAATTCAATACCATTATGTCTCCACATAAGTCCCTTGTGAACCGACGCCAGAGTAACCCTTGCACCAAATGAAATTCATCGTTCTAGTAAACTAGATCCCTCCTCGAACTATTGCGAAATCTCGTAACTATTAAATCAATGGCAACTGTTGATTTTCAATTGGTAAACTTTATTTGTGAAGGGTGTATAAAACTGGTCCACCCTGTGCATTAGTGACTTTAGGTTAGGGAAGTTTGGTTAGTTTTCGTTAGAAATATTAAAACAACGTTACTGATTATATAAGGAATGCTATTGGTTCTCATGGACTCCCTTGTTCATGACAAAAGCACTTCTTAATGCTATAGGGTAGGGGGGACCAGTTATTCCCTTGCCCTTTATTTTGAATGATCCATTCTAGTAACTTGATTTCGGCCCGTCACATTCTAGTTGAAATCCACAATCACAAACATCCATGCTCGAGCCGGGATTCGAACCCGGAACCTTCGACCCGCTGGCTTATCGTCCTACCTAACCCACTCTGCTACCAAGTCGGCTATGTTGAAATGGATAGATGCATTCTAGAGTAAGCACGGTCAAAAATCTAACCTTCCCTTCTCTGATGAAATCCACCTCATGTATCTTATCTCTCAAACAAAAAATAAAATACGAAGTTTAGTCAACAATTTAGAGTACGTGGGTCATACTTATCCTAATTTAAAAGAGAGGAGATTAAGACTGGATTGTAAAAGAAAACGGATGTATTGGAAACATTGGGATTTTCTGTAGCATACACGTCAATGTTGATCGGATCCATGGTGGTCACAGGTTCATTTTTTCTTAACAGTGGTCTGATCATATAAAACACGACCCAAGTCATCCTGTTATGTCTTGAGCTATCTTAGTAATACTTAATTGTTTTGTTACTATCATTACATTTTGGAGTGGCCATAGCAGAGGTTTTCTTCAATTGCAGAGACGAATGTTGGTATGGTACCTAGAGAGGCAGTTATCTTCTTCCATGGCCTCAAAGAAGTGCTCGTCGACGCCATTCATCGTGCATTTCACGGGCCTTGTCTGTAGTTACCTGTCAAAACTACCAATACCTATGAGACTATAACCAAACGAAGCCTATGGATTTTCGAAAATGTCCAAACGCTTCTAAATAACTAGGTTTAAGATACCTTATTGTTAAAGGCAGTTCTGCTCGACGGTGAACTTCACTCCTTAGATTTATCATGGGTTTAGCTCATGCTCTATCCCGATCTAAGGCGAAGATGCCGTAAGACCAGAAATAAATTCAGATTTAAAAAATTGAATTAAAAATAGTCGTCAATTGAGGAGAGGGCATAATTTTAAGTGGAGTACAGAATATGCTTCTTGGGCAAAGCAACGTCAATTTACACACATACTGCTAAAAGTATGGCGTTTCCATTCCGTGTCTTGACCTTGACCATTAGACCATTGGTGGTTGGGGTACAGACAGCGCCCAAAGTTTGTACCATATATGTTCAAGGTCAGGAGGGTGGACCTCACCCTTACCGCTTGAGGGTGAGGGCATAATTGTAACGTGAGGTTGAGGGGGACGAAATGAACACCTTTGGTTTTACCCGGTCATAGAATTTCTTCTGGGATTAACTTTGAAATGGATAAACGTTCGTTTTTTCTTAATTTAAATAGAATAATTTTGTGTAAATTACATGGCCCATCCATGCGAAAGTTTACGATTGGCTACAAACATACAGCATTAATCATCTTCCTTATTTGAACATAAAAAGTCACTTTAAACATTCGCATTTTTACGGGACAATTATTAAAGTAGTAGTTAATCTAAACACAGAGTGAAATTACGAAAGAGATTAAAAGGTAACGTACTACAGGCTTAATGTAAATTTACTATAGGTGTAGTGATGAAGGTTGTGGACTAGAGACCAATACTGTGGTGCCTGTGCTGCTTTATGTCCTGGCTCACTCTGGTGGTCCGAAATTTTCTCAGGATTCGTTCAGTTACGCCAACTAAATACCGGACTGGTTTCTGGAGCCCATGATCACTATCTCCTCAATCCGTCTCCCACAGATGGAGTAAAAATTTCGTATTAAGTGTTATAACCTAAGCGTCTGTAAAACCTAAGAATTAAAATGTTGTGTTATGCAATATTAAGTGAATGTGTCTAGCTTCACAAGTTATTTTAATTTACTATGTATAAATTCCAGATACTATTGGTTTCATTGGTCATCTTTAATTTGCATATATGGGTTGAATAAGCAGTGAATGACATTATGTTTGAGGTATGACGTTCCTCGCCGTCACTGCCGGGAAGAGGGATTAGGAAGTTGGCGACCAGGGCTGTTGTTGAGGTAACACCCCAAATGAAACCGACAAATGCTCTTGAAAACTTCAATTTGTTTGAAGAAACTGTTTGTCGCTTAACCTATCCAAGTTTAAATAGAATTCTTTATTCAGGGTGTCCAGCCGTTTGGAAAACATATAAAAGTCGGGGAATTTTCGTTAAATCAGAGAAAAGTCAGGGTTGTCATTCCCTATAAGTTTTTTTCTTCAATCTTTGGTTTAAATGGATATGTTGACGGCAATCTGAAAAAAACGTGATTTTAGTCTTGAAGAATCAAGAGATTTTTTTTTATTGCTCAGTGGCCACTCTGTTATTATGCAGTTTTATTAGTCAATAAAATCTTTGTGGACACCAACATATTTCTCCCACGCCCTGCTGTCTAGTGATTACGGTCTCCCATTAGGGACTCTGGAGATTCACGTCCTGCTGACAACTATACTTGCAGGTGTTGTCCAGGCCTTCTGTTTTACCATGCGAATGATGCTATAGTACGTACATAAACGCATCTGACCGCTGTCGTACCCTTAACAGGGTTCCCACTGATCTGGAAAAGTCAGGGAATTCAGTTTTCAAGTAAAAATCCTGGGAAAGTTAGGGAATTGCATGAGAAACTTAAAAAACCTACAATAGAAAGGGAATATGAAGTATGGATTTTGGCTTCTGTGTGTTTTGTTCCTTCATCTTGGTATAACAGGTGTATTTCTTATGTAATGAGAAATGCCTGATAGAGGTGGCGACCATTGCAATAGGATTTCAGTATTTGCTTTTGGTAATCATACGAACTTCACCTTTACGTTCATTATGAATTAGCGGGAAAAGTTTCATGAAGTTTGGAAACATTGAAGGGGTATAGTTTAAAACGTCCTCTCTATTAAAACCATAATTTGTAAAGGTAGAACCACAGATTCTTCGTAAAACTTTTTATCAGTTTCGGTATTTTAATTTTAGCTTTAGATTTTTTTTAAAATCTAATTTCTCTTATTATAGCAATTCAGTAATTATATCTGAGCTCAGATATACTTAATGTATGAACGTAAATGATGGTACTTCATCAAATGAGATCAATTAAACACCTTTAAAACTATATATGAAATCCAATAATAAATGTAAGGTATAAAAAAAGTGAAATTTGTAATAACTCCGCAGTCAAGAGTCCGTAAATCTTCTATGAAGTCAAATATTCTTCTCTCATGGGACCCTATAACCACATTATCACAGAAGTGGTTCGAGAAATAAATATTGTGTAAAAAACGTGTTTTGGGGAATTTTTAAACCTTTGCTTACTGTAGTGTTTTCGTCGGAGAGTTCTCTTACGCGATTTTTTTTTTTTAATACTAATTTGAAGAATTTGCTTGTGTTTTTTTGAACATTTGGTCACTAGTACTATAAGAATTATGTCGCATTTTAGATCCGTAGGCTTACATCAGAAGTTTTATTTCAAACGCCACTTCATTGGTTACGTATGACATGTCATTTATATGTTGTTTTTTCTATGTGTAGATTATTATTTCTAAATATGCTGTGCGCACATTGAATTATTTCGTTGAAGTTATTGTTTTGCATTGTCAGGTGAATTACTTAACTATTTTTTAGGTTATTATTCCGTGATAACTTACTCTTGCACATAAGGTGCCAGTTATCAAGTCATAAATGTTCCGTTAAAATTTGATAATGGATTTGTTTTATTCGAAACTTTTTGGTAGCCCTTAGCAACTCTTTTAAATAAATATTTATAGTTTATCATTTTGGACCCAGCCTCAATTACTTTTAAATTTTAACGCAACATATATTTTTGTTGCGTATATATATTTTTGTGAAAATATTAAATTTGTACTGGTATATCTTTTTATGGTAGTGGTTCTGAATGAGGTGATAAGACAACAAAGAAAATGTATCGTTTCCTTCTTAATTTGGTGGAATAGAGACTTTGTTTTAATTGGTCCAAGATTCTGAGACCTGTTGAACACAACCAGTTTCAGGCATAGTGTTGCATCAGTAAAAAGTCATAATAATTTAATGACATAGGACGTCAGACAGTTATTAATAATATGAATTCTTCATATGTTACCTTGTCGCTAGTTTTGTTTTCCTTATATGGCTTTTTTTGTGTTAACCTAGAAATGTGCGTGTCCGGGAAAAGTCAGGAAATTCGTTCTGATCAAGTGAGTGAGAACAGCTTGACTGGCCTTGGAAGAGAGCTCGCTGAGAGATATTGTTCTTTCATGTCATTGGTTTAGGCCATAGCTTCCTGTATGCTCTCTTAATGTAAATTTAAATAAAAAAAATAATATATCGTATCCTGGGGGAGGTTCGGGACTAAACATAAGGTTTTCCGAACCCGTTTGAACGAACTCTGCTGGTTCCGTCCTTAGAATTTGAATTTAATTTTTAAGGCCTTTAGGCAACTTTGGCTCAGGTCAGATGGATGAAGATTGGTGGAATGAAGAAAGTGGGAGGAACCGACGATCCCTAGCACCAGAGGTGAGCGCTCTAACCGTTGAACCACGGCTCCGTCCTTAGAGGCTCACAAACTTATTGAGGATGTAATTTGAAACAAAAGAGATATCTTCCTGTTCGTATTGGCTTACCCCCACTGATAAAAAAACAAAACAAATATGTGTGTTGGCTTTCTAGACGCAGGAACAAAGGATCGCGAATATTATGGTTTTTACTTCAATATAAATTTTATTCTCCTCTGTTTCTATTTATCTCCCCCTGAACACGGTAGTTCAACAAAACTAGTTTTTCGCCGGCCTTTCGTATGATTCATCTGCATTGTGCGTCTGATAACTTTGCACTTTCTTTTTTTAGTTAACTAAAAAACACGTACATCGATAGCAGACGAAATAATGGTCATCGACTCTGTAAAGTAAATAGATTTCACTATTATACGTATGATCAATGCACACACACACAGCTAATTCTTATATCATTCTTTGTATATTTTCAGTTCCGACTCCAAGCGTGTCGTCGCACAAATCTTGGAACAAGTCAATCAGTTGTCTGCAGCAGAAAAATTACTTTTGTACCTGAAACTTCCAACAGGGAGGAGTGAGACGGTTGATCCGTTACGACAGTAAGTGAAATCCATTTAAAATTTTGAGTAATCATAGCATTTTAGATATAGCGTTAGTGAACGATTTTTCATTTAACAAAATGTGTTCCATGGTATTAATTGGACGTAGTGGTTTATCAGATAGTATGGAAAAACTGAAGAATTTGAACGTTTTAATATAGCCTCTTTTTGTTTTGTTTTGCATGTCTCTTTTTGAGACCGCAGGTTGCATTGATTTTCCTATGTTTAGGGGCACGAGTTTTATTATTATTATTATTAAGCGATAAAACGACAGGATTTTAACTTTTCTCGGCGTTTTCAGACGTTTTGTGGGTAATTCGAGGAATTCTAATTTAGCGATATTGTGCGAAATCTTTCGGTTTGAGCGATCTAAGTGACTATTTTAAAATGCGTTTTTATTTTATTTTTGTGTTGTATCTCTCTCATGGTGCGTTTCCTCTTAAATGATGTTATCAGTACAAAACCCCGTTTGGGGTAAAAGGAAGAGTAACGCAAAAATTCTACTCACAGAAGAAGTGATATCTATTTTGCGAATAAAATTAAGAGACAGTATCCTTCCGCCATAGTGACACAAAGTCACTCGCAAAATAGATATCACTTCTTTTGTGAGTAGAATTCTTGCGTCACTCTTCCTTTTACCCCAAACGGGGTTTTGTACTGATATTCTTGACAGAAAGTACATTTTAAATTACTCACCATGGGAACGTGGAGGTTAGATAAAATTAGATACGGTCATGTATCTTTACATTTTTCTCCTTTACGTCATGCCCAGATGAGTGGAGCAGCGGCGGAGAGTGTTCTCCGTACGGGCTCGTATTTAAAAAGTGGCACGTGTCACTATGGCGGAAGGATACAAGATCGATTTTGCTCCATATCTCGAAAACCGTAACTCCTATCAAAAATCTAAGCTTGGATTTACCCCTAAAATCCCCCGGTACCACCCATTTGGGACTAAAACAAAAAGACACACAGAATGACGGACATACCTTTCTATCATTTGTGAAAATTTTGTGATTCGGTTAAAAAAAGGCGTAACTTTTGAACCGCTTCACCGATTTTAAAGTATTGAAACGTAGAATAAGATCCAGTAAGTTTCGGTCGCCTATATG
>JAGDQP010008310.1:1645-43043 GCA_022664845.1 Lepisma saccharinum | reverse complement strand
TACTATCTGAGTGCCGCTAACAGTGTCCTTTGCCAGCGTCACTCGAAGAACTGCCGTTCTTCATGATAATCGGAGATTAGTTAAAAAGAACGCTGGTGGCGATGTGATGTGTGTTTAAAGTTCGTTATTGATGCACTTACTTACGTGTGACTCCTAACAAACAATGCAAATTGTAAGAGGGTTGATTTTCGAAGTATATAATAGGATAAATGATAAATAAGCTAAGTAATAGTTTTATAGGCAAAACCAAACCGCCCCCGTACAAGATTATAAACGACCTTACAAAACCAGATATTAAAATCTCAAAATAGTTTCTCTTCCTGCTTTCATTGAGACCATAGTGTCAGTTCTTTCTGTGGAGAAAGCTAAACAAATGAAAAGAATCTGTCATTTGTATAGCCATCAGCCATAGTTTTCTCCATTCTTTAAGACTTATTAGGAATTAACGGTGTATGGCTCATCCCTGTCTCACTTGTAGTTATCGAGATTAAGGAGTGGTATAGGTGGAGAATGCTAAGCAAATAAAAAGGTCCTACCAGTTTGTCATATTTTGCCCATCCTTTCAGACCATGAAGGATCCAACGTTGTATGGCTCTTCCCTGAATGAGTTGTAGTTACAGATATCTACGGGTGGTACATGTAGAGAATGCTTAGCAAATGAGAAGGACCTGTCAGTTTTAGAGTGAAAGTAATATTTTGCTCCACCCTTTCAGACCTTGAGGCATCCTACGGTGTATGGCTCATCTCTATATTGCTTTCAGTTACTGAGATCTAGGGGGCTACACACGGACAGATAGGCTAAAATGTATAGCTTCTCCGAATGCTAATAAAGCTCCTGTGAGTAACGGTAGCGGAGTGACTTAACGCTCTCCTTTTTGTGCAGAGCGATTTTCTGGTGGGGCTAACATTTTCGGTTTTAAGAAGAAGCGAATTTCAGTCTCGAAAATCAGATAAAACTCGTCGGGGTTAGGGAACGAAGTGGATGAGGAGTCGTTGCGATATACCATGCTGTACCTTTCTGAGTGAAACCCGAGTTCAGTTTCATTGACAAATTAAGATATTATGTAAGTCAATATTAACTTGTTGCTGTTCGTTCTGTTTGTTTGTATTAATTAGTACAGAGCACATAACGATTTTGTCGCCCCTCATTGTGCCAAAACATAAAATCAATGAGATAATATATTAGAATTTCGCCTTTCTGATTTTGAAAGTTCCCTAGGACCGTCCGTCACGGTTAACTCCTTGCTATGACCCTTCGAAAAGCATTAGGGATGGTATTGGTGTGGGTCTGTCCTAGGTACTTTCCCTGCTTGAGTTAAAAAAAAAAAAAAGAAGAAGAAGAGACCAGCACGGGCGGGTCTCAAACCCGCGATGTCTCCCCAGTTCTTATCCGAAGTGAACGATCATATAAACGAGACCAGGGGATTGGATTTCGAGTTCTTGTGTTTGTGAAATTCAGTGAACAACAGTGTGCAGTAAAACTCGATGACCACAAGGTTTTTGCCTTGCATTGCACGAAAACAATTATATTAAATCAAGTAAGAAGTTAGAGAGAGTGATTCTATTTGTTACAGATTCTTTAAATGAGGTGGGGAACCTTTTAGAGAAGCACTTTTGGGAGAAAGTAACAGAAAACTACCAATATTTTTCAGTGACGTGTACAAGCTCGGTCTATCTTCCTCAATAACATAAGACGTGATTCGGGTAGGAAAACGTGACTTAAGAAAACTGATAGGAGGTTACATTAATATAATAAATGCCAGCGGAACTCTTTATTTAGTAATATGCATACTAAGTCCTTTTCGTATTTTATGGTTAAAGCTTGAGAAAACAAGCCTTTAAATGAAACTTTTATCTCTAGACTTACCAACGGATTTGCACCATTTTATGGTAGTGTTCAATCTGCCTGTTTTCTTATTTCATTTGAGTAGGTTTATGGGGAAACAAACTTAATACTACGGGTGGAACGCCAATGTATAATCTGAACTCGCATAGCGAGAATGGGATACAAACTTTTCGGCTTCTTTCACAGAAGGTCAGAGCATGACTTCCTTCACCTTTGTCTTTAAGTTTTACTAAGTAGTAACAACAGTGACGTTAAGATCCTACAGGATACTTCCTGGAAATGTATTTAAGCGATTTATTGTATAATTATTTCAACAGATTTCAGAGGAATTTACTTAATCGTTTCTGCGGAGAGATTGATACATCTTGGCAGATTTGTTTCGAAACTACTGTCACAAAGCCGTGCAATACCTTTGTAAACTAGGACAAATAAATCCCCTCAGAACATAGTACATGTTTACCCTTAACCGAACGACCGTGGTGCATCTTCGCATTCGTGAGGTCGTGGGTTCGAATGCTGCAGCTGGCCATCCTGCATTGAGTGTTTTCCCGTGTGGTGCCGTCATAGTACCTTCACGCTAGGCTCTGGCCGACATTCTTCCCACATCGCTCTCTCATCCGCTATTCCGAACTAATTCAGTGGTGCCTAAGTGCCATGAATGCAATTCAATTATATCCTTAATCAACTGTCACTTGCGCACTACACGCCATACAACTTATCTCGTCAGTTTGTTTCTTTCATGTGTATTTTGCTGTTGTTGTACAGTGCTTTTATCACCCGACTATGTTAACCCTGAATGAGTAACGTGAGATTCCGTTTTGGAATATGTTTTGGTTGACACACCTGATTATCCTTTACTTTCCCTAATCTAATAATGTGTTCATGTTAAATTTTCCATTGAATATATCTTTCAGTAATTATATCAATAAATTTTGTGAAGTAAAATTCTTAATCTATATTATTATTCTTTCTTTGGGGGTGCCCTTGAACCCCACGTTACTTATAGTGTCATAAAAAGTAGACGTAACTCATCCAGGAGTAGGTATACTAAACGAACGGCGCAAGGTGTGTTTTTCTCGCTCTGTTTTATGCTAGAAGATATTATAAATGAAGTTGTGTTCATTGGTAAGAATGGAATAGTAGCATTCTTAAGAGAACTTCCGCTACAACTTCCTTGAGTGTGAACAGTTCACTGCAACATTTCAATACAAATATGATACATTGCATTCTTTAATAAAGTGCTGTCTTTGTAAGCCGTATTTTTCATGTTTTGTAATTAATCGTTGTATTCCAGGCCCATTAACCCTCTTGGGAATCGATTTGAAATACAACAAACAATTACTTGGATAAAAACCCATCTGGAAGAGGATTCTGATGTGTCGCTACCAAAACAAGATGTTTATGATGAATATCTGTAAGTAATATGTTTGTTCTAAACTAGTGAATACATATGAAAGGTATCCTATGCACACGCGCCATGAACGGCGCATGAGAAATGTGGAGGTAGCGCTTCACATATTCTTTACTCAAGACACGACGTGAGGTGGGGTGGTCAATCCCACGCTCGACCGCCTTTACCTCCCAAAGTCCCCAGGAGAATCGCTTTGTTATTTACCTCCCAAAGTCCCCAGGAGTATCACTTTGTTATTTAATTTGATAGGAGACTGGATGTACCTTAGAGCGTCAGGCATGGGCGCACTACGATTTGAACCCGGGAGGAGCGTTTCGTAGTCAGACGCGCTCCCGCTGAGCTACGGCGACTTCTAGTAAATACATATTGATTATTATCATTTCATTTAAATCTTTAAAAAAAATTGTAAAGTTAGTTTAATGATGATTCAGAATAACTCTTAATCTACGGTCCAGAGTTAGTTGTGCCGTTGAGGTCAGAAGTGCGTAAAATAAGTTAATAAGTAAATGAAAATATTACGTTGATAACTTTCAGTATGTGACTAAGGTCACATGTCATTTGCTAGTCGCTTTCCTCCATTTTTGTTTAGTAGTTATAATATGTATGTATGTTAGTGGCCTGAGCCTAAGATGCCTAAAATTAATCTCTGTAGTCGTGTAGGCTAGGGCGCTGGATTGCCGTTCATGAGGTTGCGTGTTGGAATCCTGCCTGGGGCGTGGAGCTTTCTGAATTTAAGACTCATTGCATTTATATCATTGTGACAGGCCAAAGGCCATAGTTACTGAAATGGTGTATTTTAAATAAAGTTAATTAAAGATATTTCCCTAAAATGCCTAAAGGCCATAAATGAAAATTCAACTATGCATGATAGTGACGTAAACTTTTTTTTTTTCTGTTCCCCCTTTCTTCCTTTTTTCACGTATTCTTGCATTTGTGTCTTGATGGAAACACCCGGTTTGGAAATGTTGGGTGATAATTGTAATGTGAAGGTACTAATAAAATTAATATTTCACTGATGCTTATAATGAGGTTCTATTAACTTTAATAGAAGTAATCTTCGATGTAGGGTTGAGTTTTGGACACTAATATATGAAACCAATTGAATCGGTCATCGTAAATGCAGGTTATGTGAGAAAATCAAGATCTTGAAGTTTTTTTTTTTAAGCCAGAATTGCAATTGTTTTAAGACTGCTATAGTAATATTTGGTTAAATTAAGTATACGTAAGGTACTAATTTTTTTAAATTTTGGTTGTAGTACTATAATAACAAGAAGACCTCAAATCCACGAGCCTCAATTTCTACAAAATGTGATATATCATATTCATTGACTCTTACAAGAATCAAGGAACACCTCGTGGAAATGCGCGTTGTCTTTGTCAAATTATAGATAAAAGGTGATGAAAATGGGTAGTTAAAAGAAGACATAAGTTACATCTGTAAGATGAAATTCCAAATGAAAACACTCAGCCAGATCCACACGATAACGTCGCTGTCTTCGGATCGGCAGTGGGTTGGTAGATGGGTTCGAACTCCGCCACTGAATATCCTGACTGAGGTTTTCCAGGATTTACCTCACTTTTATTAGGCAAATGCCGGATGGTATCTTAAATAAGGCTCTGGCCGATTTCTTCCCTATCCTATAGCCTACCCTCGGCCTGAGCCTAAGATGCCGAAAGGCCATAAATAAGTTCTATTCATATTCAGCAATGAAGACAAACCACAGTAAACAAGTAAAATATAAAAGCCCACGTTGAGGTGGAGAACCCATTTCCACGGAGATGTTTCTGGATTCTTACTCTGGTACGTCAATATGAAATGTTATCACATACTCTGTTTTTACAAACGGGACGGGCGTAAGCCATAGTGCTATTACCGCCCATCAATTCATTTTATCTTATTATCTGTTTTTACAATGAGCAGTTCAGTTATCTTTTACGTGTAGAAGTCAGTTCAACAACCGATACCACATTCTCTAAAGGGCCTTTTTTTTTTTAATATTTCAGAGCTTACTGCAACAATAATAACATGAAGCCTTTATCTACTGCTGATTTTGGAAAAGTGATGAAGCAAGTGTTTCCCAAAGTGCGGCCGAGGCGGTTAGGAACAAGAGGTAACTCCAGGTACTGTTATGCAGGATTGCGAAAGAAGATGAAGCTTGAGGCTCCTTTGTTGCCTGATGTCGGGGAAGATGGAAAACAAAACTCAGAGGTATGTTGAACTCTGTTTCTCTGCAGTTTAAAACGCGTGCGTATGAATAAGTGTTACCACAGCAGCTCGTATCAAGCAAATGACGGTGTCGTACCTCGAAATTAGGCCTAGACTACCTGGTTTCTTCCAGACAAAGTAAGCGTTAATGACAAAGATAGGCTATAGCCTCAGTGATTACCAGAAAAGGTTCATAAGAAAGTTCACAAAATTATTACCAGTATATTGCATAACACAGACCATTCGGAGTTCTCAGGCCTAAGCGTGAGATGCCTAAAGGCCAGAAATAAATTAATTCAGATTAAATTTCGGTATTCTGAGAATATTCGTATAGAATGTACTGTTTCAAATGTTTGTACCGCGGTTGAACTAACCAATAAGGAAGTTACTTTTATGACATTAACATAATGATATTTTAACACAGCATGAAATGTAGGGAATAACTAAGCCAAATGTGCTCCTCTTTTAGGAGGTATATATCTTTTTTTGTATGACTTTATTGCTTTTTAAAGTGATTTTTTTTTTATACAAAGATGATCCACGGCGTTTACAGTGCACAGTACATTTTTTTTTTCTGCTAAGAATTTTAATATATACAGTATTTGCGAAAGATGAAGTTAATGGAGTTTTGTTTATAAGAATATTATACTTTTTTTTATTATTGAAAGTTTGTTACGATTAAATGAAATATATTTACTCATTTAACTGTTACGCAATAATATACTGTTTAGGTTCTTCCTGTGTGCTACCGCTACACTCGTTAATATATATATGTGCAAAGAATTATTATTATGGCAAGTAAAAGTTACTAGAACACGCTTGTTCTCTTCCCTGCGGTTTCGTTTAACTTATTCACGTCACGATAGCTAGTTATTCTTATGATTAAGTAGTTAGTTTACGTGATGTAATATGTTTATATTCACTCACAGTTTACAGTGCAAAGTCCTTCTCAGTTAACTATTATTATTCTTCTGCCTGGAGAAAGTTTAAACACTTATTTTTAACAACTCGGTTTTTAACCTAAAAATTCTATGGTTAAAAACCTATGGTTTCTAACCATAAAATTCCAACCTAACGTAAGGAAGGATTACACAAAAATGATATTTCGATTAATCAAGTGATTGAGCCCAGGCTTTCCGAAGTGTTACTACCATCTAATAAGAACTCATTGATTACTTAACGTAATTTTAAGCAGGTTAATATCAAATTCTTAAGTTCATAGGAACAAATAACATTTATTGAAACAATGTTTAAATTAGAACAAGTGACATAAATATCATCTTCAAAAATAGAAAATAATCAAATTAATTAATACTCACAAAATAGAGAACTAGAATCTCTCCGTTCACTAGTTCCAAGGAATGGATTTTTCCTTCAATACGAACTTCAAAGTGACCTTTACGAAATTTCAGTCATAATGGCCCTTTTAGTAGAAGCTCAGAACAACAACTAATAGACAACAAATGGCGAATTAAAGCATTCCAGAACCGGTCCAGAAAAATATGGTTTACCAAAAGCCAAACCATCTAAAATTTAATCAGCAGCTGACGAAAACTATTCGACCACTTAAATTAATTCGCATTTGAGGGAATCCTCCATTTCTAGTTAACAGTAACGGAAAGATTTCAATGAACAACAAACCACGTAACACTTACACGATTCAGGATGAAACTGAGGGTTCGCCTCAGTCCACACACACACGTTCAGGCCTACCTATAAAGCCACAGGCAATTGGTGACTAGATAATAACAATTGACGATCTGAGTACAGTGTAAGAGCGCAAAGAATTTCTTTCCAATAGAAAGGAAAGGAGTGAAAAAGGAAGAGAGATTGTGTAATAAATGACAGTTTGTTACAAATTGCCCTCCCCTAGCTAATATAAGACTCATCGCCATACATATCATATAAAATCAATCAAAATCGGAGCAAAATTTTAAGTGAAACTAAATAATATGAAACAATATCACCAGATAAATATTTACGAGTTCCCAAGAAAATTTCAAAGTGAATAATGAATGAGATGAATTATGAGTACAGCAAAAAGTGGAAAATATGAGATGATACAGGTAGGATATAATTTTAAAAAATAACGTAAGTTGCCAACGCGATTTTCCAAAAGATACTTCTAAATTCAAAATGTCCACAGTCATTCATTCAAAAACAGTCATGAAGCATAGATAAGAACATTAAATCCATCTGCCATTCCATAAGTAAAAAGAAAACAGGTACTCACCAATGGTTCTCAATGTAATTTACCTCAAAACACATGGAGAGTATCGAGAGGGTCAAAAATCTAGGCCAATCTGTATTTACTTGAGAATTTAACTTTAAGATTGCTGTACTAATTATATTTGAGGTTTGAGAACGTTTTCACAGCGCTCACAGTTTTATGCTGATGGACGTTTATGTTTTAGTCTTAATGTTTCACACTTTACTTTTATTTAGCTAACGGCGAAAGTTTTCTACCAAGGACGTTGATCAACGATTATTTTTATTTGCACAATAAAAATAGTTTTTGAATATTTTAACAGCGTCTTTTTAACAAACTTAGATATGTGGTGGAGAATCCAGCTAGCGCAAGCTAACTGCAACTTAGCGCGCAACTACAATACTGTACACGACGAATTTTCTGCTATCTGCTCTTTGCTACACAACTCCAAGCACCTATGGCGAGTAATAAAGCAACTACGAATCCTACTGGCACTCTGATGCCCCGATAAGAAACTAGGATGCCCCGGTCCTGGGTCTTGGCCTGCCACTGTCGGGGCTACATCTAATTATTGTAACACTTATGCAGGACGACGAGCAATTAAAGCCGAAGGAGCTTTTTAGTGTTTTACGGACAACGTCCTATGTTTTTGCCGATTCTATCCAAAACTGTGTATTCTACCCTTTAGAGGCTTAAATTATATATATATATATATATATATATATATATATATATATATTAATACAACGCACCAGGCGCCCACACTACTATCACTTCTGTCAGTTATCCTTCTTCGGTGTTCAGTTCGTTACCAAATGTATGTAGCGTCCTCTAAAATAGATCTAATTATTGTTAAAATATAATTTACAATCTCCATTCGTCATTATCAGCATGAGAAATTAGTTGGACAACGTTAACTTCCGGTAGCGAAAACGATTCCCATCTGGTGGACTCTGAAAGAAGTATAATTTTTTCACCTACGATCCTAAAGCAAATATCGTAAGTAAATAAACATTTGACAGACATTTTTTGTTTTTGCTGATTTACATAATACAACTGAGTATACATTTTTTTTATTTTATTAAATTATTAACTAAATAAGTCTCTTGCTTATTTCACGTTGTAAACAAAAAATATATTTGTAATTTGATTTTTTTTTTTTTTTTTTGTAAGGCGCGTCACGTTACACTGTCGCATCAAACATTTATTGCATTTTCTATTGATACTTTTCTGTGACTACTTTTGTAAGTTTTGTTTAATTAGAGCTCAAAATTTGGGGTGACTGCGTGTGGTTCGTGACTTTTCATCTTCTCAAGTCATAGTTTACAGGTGATCCAAGGAATTCCAAAAGGGGACGGGAATCATTGGGAAGCGAAGTGTGTGGATCGACAGATCACAGTTCCGACCAATGTAAGTGTCCTTACTGTCGAGCAGGTGTTAAAGGACAGTAATTGTGTGCTACATTCACAAATACAAGTCACCCGGGAGATTGGATTGGCAGTACGAAATGAAAACCAGTCTGTACCGTTTTGTTCTAATGCCAAAATATACGGTAAAATAATAATAATAAAGTAAATAAATAAACGTCCTTACGTGTTGATTAACTTTGTTATAAGTGTTCAAAATTTCTCGTGAAGCGTCCCCTGGGAGTGAGTGGTAATGCTCTCTGCCTTAATCAAGGGCTCCCGGGTTCGATTACCGGTGAGCGGACAAGTTGTGCAGAACCAACGTTAAACTGTAGGTCTCGTACTTAGGACATCGTCTTAATCCGATTCAAGGTAATGGCAAACCACCGTCGGTTCACCTTTCCCAGGCACCTTCGGGCAGAACACCCATCAACAACATGTGAACCCTTGTTTCTAGGTTTGTTTGTGCAGCAAAGCTGTTGTTGATGCTGCCCTGAAACGGTGGATGGTAGTTTTTAATCTGCACGTGATGAAATAAACCCTCAATATTCATCATCGATTGAAAGATGGTTGTGAAGACATTGCCCTTGTTGACAGTATTGTTCGAAAGTAGGTTCGTGAATTTATAGACGAGCCCTGGTCATGCAGAACAGAAGGCAACCTGATGAGGATACATACAACTATACAGGATTCTCTTTTAGTGTCGAATTAATTTTGACAGAACACTTGAAGCTGTTATATTCTCGTTGGGTTCCTTAACAAGTGGATGAAGAATAAAAGGCCTCTCACGTGACACTTTCAAGCGGTCTTTTGACAAGGAACTGTGCTACCAATAGGTGAAACCTTTATTCCTCTCTTCAATCCACTGCATCCCGGTTTGCTTCTGAAATGCATCGTTTCAGAACAATCTCAAATACAAATTCTTCATAAAAAGAAAGGTTCATTTTAGAAGCTTGAAATTTTGCGTACTTATAACGTGAGGTTAGTGTAAAGCACATCTAACTAAGGTATTTTTATTGTACGAAATTGTAAAGCTGCTCCTACATATTCAAGAATAGAGAGTTCAAACTTTCGGAGAAGAAAGTTCGTAACCATTTCAAGAGCCGTGCCGATTTTTATTTTCTTTTGTGTTCGTTGTTGAAAGAGCTTGATTGTTGTGAATATCCAAACTTATAACAATGAAGCTCTTTCAACAGTAAACAAGAAAGAAAATAAGAAATCACCGGGAATTCTTCAAATGGCTATGAACTACTACTTTGAAAGTTTGAACTCTCTCGGCTTGAATTTGTAGGAGCAGCATTGCAATTACGTGGAACGATAAAAAAAAAATTAGACATATACGGAGATAGTGCTGCCATCTTTTGTTGGAGATGGTTGCTTTACACTAGCCTAATGAAACAGCTCTCCTAGGTACCGCTAATTTCTATAAGACCGTTGTGGTCCTGGGATGCTCCATTTTCGTAGGTTCGGGTCTTCGGGTGGGAGAGTAATGCTTGTATATCGTGCCCCACTCTACCGTTCGAAGGTGTCGGGCGTGCTATGGATGGATATACAAGGGGTATCCTATCAGGTGAGTGGAGGGATCATCCATTTAAAATGAAACTTCTTAGTTTCAATAATATATATATATATATATATATATATATATATATATATATAACTAGTACAAAGGAAAGCTGGGAAGGCAATTTAAGACAAACGAAGGAGAAAAAAGGATTACTTACAGCTTACTAACGCATTAGATCACACATTTTCACATGTACACATAAAAAAAGTCACTATATTTCGTGTATTCACACTTTTTCAAGTATAGAGGAAGAGAGCGAAGTTCACGTGTTCACAAAGTACAAGTTTGAAGAGACAGTGGCGACACGTAGCGGACAAAAAACAAAACTGGAGAACAACTGACTGCTGTAGTTCGTAGATAACCGGAACTTGAAATAATAATAACTGTATAGCGTGTAAGTACAAGGTAGGATCGTGGATGGAAATGTGTTGAAAATGCAGAGGAAAAGGGGAGCTTAGAGTTATTGAAGGTTAAGGCCAGGTTTTATTTTCGCTAATGGTCGGTACACCCTCAATCCCAAGGGTACATACCACACTCCTAATGTTATATATATCCTAACCTACAAGTTCTGTGATGCCTTTTATGTGGGGGAAACAAGTTGTGCTCTTAACATTCGAATTAATAACCATTGTCACTTCTGTACTGTCAGCAAACCGGATGCCCCAGTTTCCATGCACACCGAGTCCCACAATACCAATTTTGATCTATCTTTCTTGGTTGCCATAATCCACATTTTACCCCCTACGACCAGCACCTCAACACGCCGTCTGTGGGAGAATGCCTTTATTCACAGTTTGAGCGTGAAAATAAAACCTGGCCTTAACCTTCAATAACTCTAAGCTCCCCTTTTCCTCTGCATTTTCAACACATTTCCATCCACGATCCCACCTTGTACTTACACGCTATACAGTTATTTTATATTTTTATATATATATATATATATATACAGTGAACAGTAACGGGGAACGTAAAACTGTCCGCTATTCGGAAAAAGCTTAGGATGCAACACAAGAAAAATTGAATCACTTGTAGCCAGACGAAGATAAAATGCACGAGACGTCATTCGATTGTTCAACCAATGCTGAAAATGGCTACTAAACAATATGCACTTAAAAAAGAAAAAAACTAAACGAAATGCAAAAGAAATACAATACCTTACTCAACAATGCGCGATAATGTTAGAAATCTTGCCCGTTATTGTTTGAAATTCCCGAAAATAGGAGAGTTTTATTCTTGGCTGTCCGTTATTTGGAAGTTCTACATAGGGGCTGGGGAATAGTTTTCAGTGTCCGCGTCCGTTATTGAGAATGTCCGCTATTCAGAAGTAACTTTTCCATTGTACCGAATGATGTTCTGCCGGGGAATTGAAAAGTGGCCGTTATTTAGAGGTGTCCGTTAGGAGAAGTTTCACTGTATATAATATATATACAGAGGAGCCAATTACTGACTCCCACAGTAAAACATTATATTGTAAATTAATACAATATTTTTTCTTTTTCCAACAAATAAAACCTTCTCCTAGCTCTTATGCACCCAGGCATTACACTGTATAGTGGACGATTTATTTAAATCTATAATATTCTTCTAATTATTTATCTAATATGAAAATACTTTTGTATTTTATATTATTATAAAATGTAAATCAATTCCATAACAAAACAAATTAGTTTTCTTAACAAAGAACAATAGTTTTCTAACTAACTAACTAACTCTATGGCTTATGGAACTCGCAAGTTCATCGCCGCAGTAACAAACGTTCGCCATTGGATTCTATCCTGGGCAGTATCAAGCCAGTTTTCATCACGAACACCTACTTCTCGAAGATCTCTTCTAATATTGTCCTCCCAACGACGTCTCGGTCTTCCCAATGGCCTCTTTCCATCGGGCCTTCCAACCAGGATAGAATATAATCTTCGTTTTTCCCCCATCCGAGCTACATGTCCTGCCCACCTTAGTCGTCTCGATTTCATTATTTTTACAACATCTGGTGAATAGTACCGTCCGTGGAGTTCTTCATTATGCAGTCTCCTCCACTCTCCAGTCATCTCGTCGCGTTTCGGCCCATATATCTTTCTCAAAACCTTATTTTCAAATACACGTAATTTATGTTCATTTGCTGGGTCGTACTCCAACTTTCGCAACCGTAAAGTATTACCGGCAGAATAACCGTTCTGTATATTTTTAATTTCAATTTCCTTGATATTAATCGCAATGTTAGAAGTTTTTGGACTGAGTAGAAACATGCGTTCCCCGATACTAAGCGACTTTTTATTTCTTCCGTGACCTCATTTTTGCTTGTTACGTATGCTCCCAAGTATTTAAATTTGTTTACTTTCTCTATGACCTCATCCCTAATTCTTATGTTTTCAATTCCTTCATTCCCTGTGCTTCGGCTTGTTATCATGTATTTTGTTTTATCTATGTTTACCTGTAGACCTATCTCATCGCACGCTTCTATTAAGACATCGGTGTTGCTTTGTAGTGCATCTATATCGTCCCCTATTAAATCTACATCATCCGCGTATACAAACAGTTGATTCAAACCATTCAGTGAAAGTCCCTTTTTGTCCCCTTTAATTTTTAAAATCGCATATTCTAACGCGAAGTTAAACAGTAATGGTGACAAGGCATCGCCTTGTTTCAATCCATTGCGAATCTTGAAACTATCTGACCTATCCGTACTCTGCTTATGGGGTCGATGAGACACATCTTCACTAGTTGGACCAATTTTTTCGGTATTCCAAATCGTATCAGGATACTGTATAACTTTTCCCTTTTGATAGAATCATATGCTTTCTTAAAATCAATGAATAGCTGATGAAGCATCCCATTGTACTCCCATTTCTTCTATATAACAAAAATTAATAATTTAATGCTGCCATCTGTTGTGCTCTTTTTCGGCTCATTTTTATACTTTACATATTAATATGTCAGAGTATAATAAATAATTCTGATTATCCTAATTAACATTTATAATTAATAAAAAATAGTAAAATAATGATAATAAAAGCTATTTATATATGACAGTCTGCCTCACTTAAAGTCCAAGTTTAAGAATTTTTATCTACTCACTGTTTTTTAATAACAATAACAAAACTGTACAGACAAGTACATAAGTTGCTTGCCTATTGGCATGAAGTGCTAACGAAAATGCAATTTTGGGTAATTTATTGTTTTTATCTACTGTTAATAGTTTTTGTCCTAAATGAAGCTGAAGAATCATAATGCATAGAGTCATAAGCAGTGATCTAAAATATTTATTTCATTGCAGACTTTAACTCAGACCTCAGAGGGTGAGGAGGCAATAAGATCTGCCGCGGCATACATGATCATCGAATGGGCAGAAAAGCTGTTAGGGAAAAAATTTGATTCGCTGAAGGATTTGGCTTGCTTTTTAGTGGAAAACATGTGTGTGGACAGTCGTTCAGTTGCAGCCTTTACTTTGCTCTCATCAGTGTCCAAGAAGCCTGTTGGTAAAGGTAAGGAAACTTAAACCAATCATCAATATTTATTGTAAGAAATGAACAGGATTCTCGTAATGTAAAAAGGCAAGGAATGCAAACTTCAGTTTAAAAGCTGAGGGCATATGAAGATACAACGCGCAGCGGAGAATAAATTGCTTATACCCTTCGGAGTTCTGCTGTAGTGTCTCGTATTAGGAATCGAACCATTTGAACAAAGAAATTCGAGACTTATCCTTCGTTTTCTGAATGGCAACTCGTGAATTACGTCATATCCGTTTTTGGTGAGAAAATTGGTTGCAAGATGCTGAAGAAATTAATATAAAGTCTTAAGCTTATATGCATGATATCCATGTGGTTGTTCAGAATTTGCGACAAATTTGGGGTACTTTAGCAAGTTTCGAAGTTGATTGCATACACCATGACTATATTGTGGAAGAAATACTGCGCATTTCTTCCATGCCTACTACCCATAAAAGAGACCCTTATTAGCCAACAAAATATGTTCCTAAATTTTGATGGAGATTTTACATTTTACCTGTCTTTCCTTCTGATCTTCATTGTAGATTGCTTCATAACGAGTAGGATAATTAAAGATTATAATTAAGTTTTGCAAGAAATGTATAAAAGAGTTTAAGATCTTTATTATGTATTAGTTTACCACTGGATGCTACGCTGTCTAATATTATGCGTAATACTTGTAATTCACTGAAAACACGAACATTTTGATGGTTGTTAAATGTTGCTTGAAAAAAAGATAAATTTTAAAAGCAAACAAGTTACTTGCATTTTTCGCAATAAACGGCGCTATGAACACCGCAGACTGGAATCATGCATTTCACACACACTACAGAGGTTTTTTTGTCTAGGCTTCTGTCACACAAACCGTATCTTTTTCTTTTTCCTAAGGATGTTGACGATGTTACATTTTTTTCTTCATGGATCACTCCACACAATTTCATTGCTTCCACTATCTATTGGTCTTTTCAATCCAGGATTCTGAATGCGCTTCATCATATGTGGAGTAATTAATTCCTGAACTTGTTCCTCCAAGAAAATACGACGCTTATGTGTAACATTGGAATGATAATTAGGATGTTTTATGTACAAAATATACGCATTTAGTGCGCCAACATTTAGAATGTTGTAAAATAAAACCATTGGCCATCTCCTAGTTTGCCGCTTGCAGGTGTATGTACCCACCATTTCGTCCATCTTGTCCACATCACTTTTAGTAGCATTATAAAATTCAATAATTTCAGGCTTTTTCTTTGTACTTAAACTATCGACATTCTTATCGTGATGCATAGTGCTCATTAGAACTACATTTTTCCTTTTCTTGGCACGTAGCTGACGAGGGTTACATTCCCATCGAAGCAAAATTCATTAGAATAAACAGTCCTGTTTGTCACGTGCATCATTTCAGGTGGAATCTCACGTTTATTTTTTCTTATTGCCCCAACAGTTGTACGTTTAGTCAGTAAAAATTTCGCAGTATCATAATTAGTGAAAAGCTGGTCAGTAGTTATGTTCAGTCCAAAGTTCAGAACTGTACGAGATAACTTTTTTACGATATTTGAAGCTACATTGCTTTGAGGAGGTTCACCTGGCTGTCGCCCAAGATATATCTCTGCATCCTTAGCATAACTTGTGTCACTATCGCACAACCAAAATATTTTGATACCGTATTTGGCAGGCTTGCTGGGCATGTATTGAATAAAGCTACACCTTGCGCAAAAACCTACAAGTTGCTCATCTATTGTTAGGTTAAGTCCAGGAAAGTATGCGTCAGTACAGTTTCTTATAAATAAAGACCAAACATAACGAAATGGATCTAATTTGTCAGTAGTGAGCCTTACTTGTCGTGTTCGCTTATCATCGAAACGAAGCATTCTTCTTGTATTTTCAAATCGGTTGACTGAAAATGTTGCACGATACCTATGATCAACAAACTTGTTGAAAAAAAGCGCACGTGTAGGAACATCCCAGTCACGATTCACTCCCGCCAGCAATAGTAATCCAATAAAAGCTTCAAGTTCTTCTTTCGAAACTTCCTTCCACGTTTTCTTTTTTTCTTGCATAACCCTTCTACCGTGAATATTTGTGCACAATACTATTTCATCCAGTATGTCCGGAGTAATGAATAAATCAAACGCACACTTTGGTGACGCTGTTGTAATACCTTGTTTTGGACCGGGCTGCTTTCTTACTAGATTATGTACAAGGGTACGGGCGATTGGTCGGGGATCTTCGTACCACTGAGTTCCATTTTTTGCTTTCAGTGTTGACTGTATGACATTTACTGCACTCGTACGATCATCTTCACTTGACACACTGTCGCTTATATTTTCTTCATCACTTGACAACTCACATGATGATTCCTGTTGGATTTGCATTTGTTCTTCATCTGCCTCATCTGACATTTCACTATCAATTGAAATGTTATCGTCGTCTTCATCTAGAGCTTCAATTATTTCGTGCTCCTTCAGACTCATTGTAGTAATGACGAATTATACAAAATACTAAGCTATCTTCTATGCACGCAATGAAAACGCATCTGCAACGAACAACTACATGCGCACTGCTGCCAGATCATAGTCACACATTGTAGCCAACTCTGAAACAAATAAAACACCGTAAAAAAAACCCTGGGGTCAGTTTGACCCCACATATGTAAAAGTAGCATTACAATTGAAAAACGTATGTAACATACATTCTGCTTACATAAACAAATATTTTAGGTATTGAAATTTGTACGAAAGACCAATAAAGGAATACACAAAAGTACGATACATTGAGTTAAATTACAGAAGAGATAAAGAAAGAAATATAGGGCTTGGGGTCAATTTGACCCCGCATATGCATCCAAAGGTTAAAAAAGTTGAAATATGTGGGACTTTTCAAAAACAACCAAGTTTCCTTTGTTGCTACAGTGAAAGTAAATAATTGTACACACTTTGTTACGGAAAAAAGGAAGAAATTTCCGAAATCTTGGAAGTTTCGATTTTTTTTTTCAAAGTTGCAACATGTAATGCAACTAATAACCCTGTACTTATTAGCAACTAACTTTACGAAGAAATCGGGAGATTTTTTTGGAGGAAAATAAGAAAAACTTACGGGTCTCCTAAATTTCGATAAAGAGCTCAGAGAAAAATAATTACACTAACCGGTACATGCCCTGTGCAAATTGAAATAGAACACGCCATTTATTAATGTAAACCGAGATGAGTAGTGAGACTTCGTCCAAGTTGCGAGTAAATAAACTAAAATATATTTGTACGTTTAGAAACGGGCTTTTTTTCGTATTAAGCAAGAAACAAAATAGATAAAAATAAACGATATATATGTTTGGTGTGTATAGGAAGGTATCGGTGTTTTGTAAAGCGATGAGTTATTTGTCATTGTTTTAATTTTTTTAAATATATTGTTTATTTACGTAATTAATACATTGAATATCTACGTACTTTATGATATCATTTTTTTTTTTTTTTTTTAATATTTTACTTTTTTTATGTATTTTAAGTGAAGTCATTTTTAGAGAATTCGTTACTTCGCTATATCTTGTGTCTTTTGCATTTGAATTTGCACTTTTGACAACGATTTTCTCAATATGTTAGAGAACGCGAACTAGAATACCCATATAAAAAGATAAAATGCGAAATTCTGAAATGGAGGCGCTAAATTTTCAACTTAAAAAATTTTCTATGTGTATTTTTTATTAGATTATATTTTTGTACATTCAGTGAGGAAGTATATATTTTACGGTATTTGGTCGACACCTGCTACCATTTCGAATGCTACGTACACTTATATAATAGATCTTCTGAGGTAATCTGGACTAGACTTGGAAAAATTATCCATCTTTTTCTGTGCTAACTAAATAAATAACCACATAATGCATTTTAACGTTAACTGGATTCATATGCATTTCCCTTGGCTTTGAATCTTAGTAATTTAAGGCGACGGGATACGTTAACTTGGAATTTTATCTTTTCGTTAAATGTAATCGTTTTTCATAATACTAAAAGTTGCTGTTCGTTAGCAGTGATTCACTGTGCATAAGTGTGTGGACTAGTCCAGAAATATCAAGTTATTTCCGGTTTATTAAGATACGAACCTTGTAACATGTGGACCAAACAATTCTCCTGCTTTACTGGCGTTTTAGTTCTGGTGGTGCAAGATCCTGTTTGGACTTGTGACATGTTAGCCAGGGATCGTTCCTGCAAATCGGTTTACTCCAGATACGTGGAAACGATTTTTCTGTATTCAAAATAAACCATAAGAAGATAACGTGAATTGTAGCCAAAGACAGTTGTGTACGAATTTCTAATCTATCGACTATCCTAATGGATATATGGTGAACTTCGTATTCATTGATGTAGTCGAGTCCTTTGATATATTTTGGATAGCACAACACTTTGTCAAACGTATCCTTAGACAGTTCACTGAAGTACAAACTAACAACAATATGTGCTGATTATTTCTCAGTCTTTCTTCCTTCGTGCTTAAAGTAATTGAATAGATCATGTGACGAAATAAGGTGCAATAAAGTAAATAAGAAGTGTTCTGCTTCAAGAATATTGAATACTGTGGCTTTCCCTGTGTAAACGATAACTCTCTCTGACTTTTACCGTGTTTATAACATAGTTTTTTCCCCTGTATGTGAGATCTAAGTTTTCATAACACTGAACTTCTGTTGACAGCTGTCTGATACACTTTCAACACTCTCAACTGTAGCGCGCGTGAATAAATATTCTTCAGAGTATTGACACGCGTTCTGATCATTACATAGCAAAAACTTCTGTCACTTCTATCGTCTCCGGAAGTCCATGCACAGTTCAGTTTCATTTGCATACGTTAATACTTTGTTTACTTCAGGATGATGCAAATAACCAACGAGCTCAACTTGCCCTAAAGTCTGTCTCGTTCACAAGACGACAGCTACGAATACTGACAAAAGAGTAAGAGAAATTAAGAGCACTCTTTAGAATAATATAAAGAAAAGTAACTGCTAAGGGATTTGACTTTTTGTACAAGAGACTAATATATTTACTAGCAAGAGATAATTTATGTACGAGTCCTTCGAGCTATTACGTTTACTCAATTATATAACAAAGCTCTTATAATGTGTCTATTCCTATAACTACACTTGCTATCCTGGAACATATTGAGTTTGCGATCTTCCTCCGTTTGTAAAATTATTCCACTTCACGACGTCTCGAGAATAACGTCTATGCACACTAGCTATGACACTACTCGATCCACCTTCCCAACGAGATTGTATCCGCACGAGACGATTCCGCCAACAGTCTATTCCTCAAAGATGAATGTAACCTGCTATAGTGCTTGGATTACTTCTTTCAAGTTTATTCAGCATCTAAGCCGTTACTAAGTCCTGAACTAACGACTATTTCAACACAAGAGATATCCTGGGAAACTTGACTCTGCAACTTCCTCTCAACTATTCTCAATATTAAATAGATATTCCTGTCAGATGCAATTATGCGAATACTCCTAACTGCTTGCTACGATGAACAGAACCTTCCTCAAAACAGCTACTGGCAGCGAAAACTTCATAGGTACGTATGAAGCAATAATTTCCTACTTTCGCTATAGAACCCCGAGATTGATGTGCCCCAATCAAGGAATTTGCTTTACGCTTGTGGGAATACTAACAACCACCGTTGCACTTATACAGGGATAAGAAATTATGCCTAAGTGCTTTTCAGCGACCTATAGCTTTTAACTTCTGCCGTTTATCAAAATTGCAGTACTAAGCAATAGAGGGTTAATTACATCTATTTGTTCCTTTGGCCAAAGTGGTCCAGACTCCGCGCTACTATCTCTTCTGTAAGATAAGAATCAGCACACGACGGAGTATAACTTGAAATTACACAAACAAAGAGTATCTTCTTTGATTCTCTCAGGTATTGTAGCTAACGTTCCATTACGATGTTGCATTTTTACATAAAAGTTCAAAAGAAACAAGTAACTTTCATCACATGACTGTATAACTTCCGGTAGTGATTTGCTGTTCCCTTCCAGCGGGCTTCTGAATAGTTACTCAGCTGCACCTGAGGAAGATCGTTGCGTTCTTTTCTTAATTTGTTGAACATGCGGAAACCTTGCAATAAGTTATTCTCACGGTCCATCTGAGTGTATCGCTTACGTCGAGACTTACATGTTTGGAAATCCAATTTATATTTCTAAAATATTTGAATAAAAGTTTAGGTTTTTTTTTTTTAAACGAGAAAATTGGGTACACGCTATAACCTTGTTTCTTTCTTGCCAGGAACTTCCCCACTCCTGCTTCCCCCGAACCTCAGTGGACATGGAGGCAAGCACCGAGAAGCCCAGTTACAATTGCAACGGAAACTCCAGCAGCGAGAAATCATTCGAGAGCAGAAGAGAAAGCTGCAGGTAAAGTAATTTTTTTTACATAAAACGTGTTTTAAGATTTTCTCAACGTATGTGTCATATTATTTTACTAATATTTGTTGTGTTTATTTTGAACGCGACAGTCGTTTCGTAAGGTTTCGTGCTCACATCATCAGGAGGACCTTTTGTAAGGTTAAATTGCGATTTTCATTATAAAACGTTATTACAGTGTTGTATAAATTTTAGCGATATTACAATAAAACGTCTAATCTATTGTTATGATTTAAATTTAAAATTCTTTTTTGTACTGGACAGATGTGTTATGCTCGTCCGTCTGATATCGATGTGCTTCTTAAAAGTACCTTCCACCTATCGCTAAGTACAAACCCATTTTCTTTTATTGATTGCATTTTCACTTAATTCAGTTTCCACCGATTCTAAAATCATTCTGTTGTATATTCTGTTTTCAGTATGTAGAATTCGCGTTTCTTCAAACTATTTTAGGTTCCTCTTCAACATAGTACTCTGCAACGGTTGACTTTTCTAAATAACCGTACTTAGGTCTCTAATGTGTTCTTTCATCCAGCATTGTACTGTACGACCAGTCTGCCCAATATAACACACGCCACATTCACATTTTATTTCGTATACTTCCGGCATCTTATGAACACGCGTGTTCTTCGGAGTTCTGAGGAACTGCTTTACTTTCCCATGATGTGGGACAAAAACACATTGTATATTATACCCTTTAAAGTCTCTGTTTTATTTATTATGAATTCCTCTCACAAATGGCAACACCGCATAACGTTTATCTTGATCTCTCTCATCTTCTTTCTTCCTTTAAGTTGTTGCTGTAGTGTCTTCATATTTTTTTACGCTGTATTCATTCTTCTGTAAAGTTTGGCACACATGCGATACTTCTTGTTTCTTTCATTTGAAATGTGCAACACTCTGTGTACTAATATGGAAATAACAGTCTGTTTCTGTGCCGGATGATGATAAAAGACTTCATTTAAATACAGGCCTGTGTTCGTCGGTTTCTTGTACACCTTATGTCCTAGTTTTCCATTTGTCATTGTATAAACCAAACTGTCTGAAAACTGGAGTTACCGTCCTTTTACAATTCCATCGTGAACTTAATTCTTTCGTTTATACGATTTAAATGTCGAAGAAATATTTGAAGTTCTTCCATCCCGTGTGGTCTTATAACAAAAGTATCATCCACGTACCTATACAGATAGTTGGGTATCTTCCTTGCTGATTCTAAAACTATTTTTTCAAATCTCTTCATGTAGAAATTCACGATCACAAGAGATAAAGGTGATCTCGTCGCGATCCCATCCTTTTGTTCATAAAACTTGCTATTGTACATGAAATATGTTGAGGTCAGCACGTGTTGAAAAACTTGAATGGTTTATTCTCTAACATATCTTGCAGAGGTACTTCAGTACATTATGATGTGACATCAAAACTTACAAAGATATCTTCAGGTTTCACTGTTATATGTTGTATTGTCTTCCACAAAATCGTTTGAATTCCTCACATGATGCATATTTCCTCGCACATATGGCTTTAGAAGCGTTGTTAAGTATTTCGCCAAGTTATGGGTTTGAGATCCTATTGGCCTCAGTGGAACGTTTTCTTTTTTGGATCTTAGGAAGACCATACATTCTTGACGATGTGACCAGGAAGGCTTACGAAACGTTGTCGGATTCAAATAAGTACCTAACGAATATTCGAAAAAGAGTCTTATTAGTATAATTTTTGACATGTTTATAGTAGTTTTAATTACATTTTTCCAGATGTAAACACACACACAAAAAAAAAAAAAAAAAAAAACAGATTAAAGAAATATAATTCAATCTCTATGAGATCTTTCTCAAACACGAAGATACAGATAGATGACGAACACATGTACAAAGACAGATGAGTGGCGCCACGTAGCGGATGATGTAATAAGTTTGGAACAATTAATTGATGCATTACGCGTAAGTTTCAGGATGAAATCGTGTGTATTGGACGGGAAGGTGCGGTGTTAATGAGTTATTGAAGGTTTAGACCAGGTTTGATATTTGCACTCAAACCATGAATGAAGGCTCCTTCCCACAGGTGGCGAGTTGAAGTGTTGGTCGTACGAGGCAGAATGTATATTGTAGCTGCATCTAAAGACAGATAAAAATATTGTGGTGTTGTGACTGGGTGTGTCAGGAAACTGGAGCATCTGGTTTGTTGATTGCGCGAAGGCGGCGATGGTTGTTAATACCTATATTTAAGGGTCCACCTGTTTCTTCAACATAAAGGCATCAGAGAATTTGCAAGTTAGAATGTAAATTACGTTACAGGTATGGCATGTACCATTGATATTTAAGGTGCACTTAGTGGCCAGCTGCGATTTCCACAAAGGGGGAAGAATTTCTCAGACACATAAAATTCGGTATTTGTGCTTGGAATTATTTCGGAAAGCAGAACCATGAAATTTTTTTCTACAGACGGCATTTTCTCCGGTTGTGCAAGTTGGAGACGTCATCTATGGGGTTTCGTACGTTGTTTCCGGAACTTGATTATCTTCGAAATATATATTTTTAACCAATGCTATTTTTGCATGGTGAGGATTATTTTACTTCCGTTCTCTTACCTTGCGTAAAATAACAGGTTCTCACGGTATCACTAAAACAAAATACAAACTTTTTATATTTATTTATAATAAACAACTGTCACTAAACTATATAACAGTTTGGTGCATACAAATCTTGCGAATCAATAGGTAGAAAAATAACCGAGTAATTTTTACAACCTAGTCACCATTATTTTGAACCCTGTCATCCTAAATTGTAATAATAATAATGTTTAATAATTCAAGGAGTTTAATAAATACCCACTTAAAAATATGTTGAAAAAATGTGTTTATCAAAATAGTACGGAAATCAATGTTTGATGGCTCTGATCGTTAACAGTTGTTGCCAGTGTGCATTCTGAAACTGACGGCTACCTGACCAAATTCCGACGAGAACTGTAGCAACTATGACGTTAGCTTTCTGAGTTAACCTTTCTGCCTCTTTACCTGTTAGTCAGTAAGCCGGACGTTTATTAGTTGATTGTAGAGTCGGCCCTAAGTATGAATGTTTTACTTCTTTGCACCTGTTGTTTTAAACCTTCATTTTGCTACATTTCTTATGTAATAAGACGTACTTGTAAGACATGTAAGATTTAACAAGAATGAAGTTTTAATTACGGTTGCAAAAGTTGGAGTACGACCCTATCAGATGAACATAAATTACGTGTGTTTGAAAATAAGGTTTTGAGAATGATATACAGGCCGAAACGGGATGAGTTGAGTGGAGAATGGAGAAGACCTCATGATGAACTCCACGGAGTGTACCACTCACTTGATGTAAGAATAATGAAATCGCGACGACTAAGGTAGGAAGGTCATGTACCTCGGATGAGGGAAACTAAGATTACATTCGATCCTGGTTGTGAAGCCGGATGGAAAAAGACAGTTGGGAAGACCGAGACGTCGTTGGGAGGATAATATTAGAAGAGATCTTCAAGAAGTAGGTTCGTGATGAAAAGTGGCTTGATGTTGCCCAGGATAATAGAATCCAATGGCGGACGTTTGTTACTGCGGCGATGAACTTGCTGGTTCCATAAGCCATAGAGTTAGTGATTTAGAAATCTTAATTACTCCGCAGTCGGAGTCTGTAAGTTTTTTATGAAGTGTAAACGCTCTTGGGAGTGGGAAGTTTCGGATAAAAGTCGTGGTTGTTTAGTTATAAAATCTGGCATCCCTAATTTTAGGACAGAATGTGATATATCGCATAAATATCCAGTTTGTTACATCCCTTTATATGTATTTAGGTGTGCGTGTATGTATGTATGTTCATAATCTACTGCACGTCAATATAGGTCGTGATTTCGTACTAAAAAGAATGAATAATTTGTATTTATTTATTTATTTCAGGATCAGCAATCAGCATTGACCAAAGGTTTAGTGGACAGAACAAAAGGCAGCAAGAAAGCGAAATTAAGCTATTCAGCAGTGGAGAAAGGCGTGTTGCAGAATGGGACCCAGCTAAAAGAAAATAGTACTCAGGGAATTGGCCACTCTTCTTCACCTTGTGCTGTCCAAGCGCGCATCTGTGATAATTCCACGTTGTTGCCAACCACGTTATTGCCCTTTGGGACAAAGAAACCGGGGGGCGTTATGCAAGATAGTGTTAGTTATGAGAAGAATTACGTGGACCATTCAAACGGTGGGAAAATGTGCCTCAATTCTAAGGATCCAACATTTGTTGATAGTGGCAACAATGAGGTTTCCTTGAACAAAATAAGTGGTGGTAATGGTGTACTAATCGCAAATGAATTAGAAGGTAGAAATACTGCAAGTAACATTCATGGTAGTGGCGGTAAAGTAATTCAGTTAAACGAGTGTGGTGATATTTGTACTGTGAACACCGGTATAGTGCAAAATGATGGGCATGAAATTCCAGAAACGCCGCAAATAGTTGGTAGTGTCATTCATGGAGTGGAAGGTTTGGGAGAGAGTTCAAAACCTCATAAAACTGATCATCATCTACTTCCTAGTCCAAATCAGCCTGAAAGCACCTCAAAATTTACGTTTTCACCTGTAAGGGAAATAAATTCGGGATTTAATCCTCAAAATCCCAGTCTCACTTCAAACGTAAGGCCTGTTACAAATTCCAGTGGTTCTAGTAATTCTGTTTCTCATTCAAAACTACCCATTCCTCGTCTACCGAACACTAAGAGCACCTGCAAACAGATGGCGAATATTATAATATTCCCACCAGTGGCAGCCACAAAACCGAGACAAAAGTATAAACCAATTCAACCGAAGCCAGACAACCAACTATCGTCCGGGAAAAGAGAGAGTAATTCCACCGTTATGAAAGCCGTCTCGGAGGGAAATAGTCGTTCGAGTTCTTTGGATGAGAAAAATAAGAACGGAAGTAGAATGTTAGGGTGGAACGAGAATGAGAATTCTGAGACAGTTTTGAAAGAAGTAGGGACGGGGTCAGAATTAGATCGAGAGCTCTTGATGGTGGCTAATCAGTCGAAAGATGGTGGCGAAAAGAAGACTCTTAATTTCGACCGCATAGTGTCTGTCGGATCTAGTGAAGTGAGCATTCCATGTCTTGAGAAAGATGCTTTAGATGATTATCTACAGGGCAGTAATTCCCAAGAACAAGAGGAAGAATTAATGCGTTATTTTAATCAAAGTGAAGAAGAAGAAAGTGATATTAGAGATAATACTGTTGCTGTGGAAACGCCTGCAGGTTCTGCTGAAGACGGAAATAAACTCTCTCAGTTGAGGTTGCTGCTCGAGAGAAATCTTGTTACGAGTGGCAGTGGTGGAGCGAATAACAGTTCAAACAAACCTCTGTTAGGACAACAAATCGGAGGACCACTGTTGTCCTCATCATCTTCGTTGGAAACAGGAAGCGATCTGTCGGACACTTTACATACGAACGATCCTGTTTCTGTTATGAGGTTTCGTCATCATTCAATAGAAAGTAAGTCGGGTGTGTGTTCAGCACCTTCATTAGTCAGTGTTCATAACCCCTCATTGGGTACACGCCGGCGTGTGAGCTTTGAGACATCAGTAACAGAACATCATGATTTGCCAAACACAGCATTGCCGATGTCTGTTCCGCCTAGTCCGAACACTCGCCGAAGAAATTTTAGCTTTTTACCTATTTCTCCTGGACCTGAAACTATTCATGCCCCCCATTCTCCTGGCCAGCCAGGTTCGTCAATTCAACGAGGTTCCGTTTCCTCAAGTGCCAATGTTAGTCCGTTTGTTTCGCCTCGGAACACCCCTGTGCCTCGATCTCGTCACAATTCAGGACAAACGCATGTCGGAGTCTCTCGAGGCGTTCCTGCCAATATGAATCATGCATCCGAGGGTGGAACACCCTTTGTCTCCCCGCAAAGTACACCAGTGCCGTTTACTCGTACAAGACAAGGATCAAGTGGTCAAAATGGACGCACAATCTCAGGAACAAATGCTTACCAGTCAGGTGTACGCTCACGTCATTCCTCTGGTGCTGGGTCAGTTCGAACTGGTGGAACTAATGCGAATTATAGTAATCCATTTTCCCCTACGAGTGGTGGCATCGATAATAGTGACTCAACGTCGTTAACTTTTCCTGTTGTACCTCAGCATCAGCATCCAGCCTTTGCCATGCCTGAAAATAATCTTGGTTTTGGATCTGTTCGTTCACGACATAGCTCAGCCAACAGCGTGGCTCCTATGTCTCCAAATTCTGCCCCACATTCTCCAATGATCCATCCGATGTCCGATCCTACTTTGAGCTCTGGTGTCCTGGAAACAGATCATGGTACACCAGGTATATTACGAATAAAGCACAATCCGTACCATCCCCTCGGAGGGTACGGTGATTCATCTCGACAGAGGCATATATCAGCAGGAACGGTTATGCCTAGCCATCAGAAGACAACTACAAACCCTATTCTGGTGAATGTTAGTTCTCATAATTTAGATGCGTTATCACAAGAGGTGAGTAGTTTGTTGCAGGATGGGTTGCAGTCTCTGGGACCAAGTCCGCTATATCGCTCTCGCTCAGTTCCCTTGCACCAGATGTTACAAAATATGCATCCCTCTTATCCCACTACCATACCTACAGCAAGTAGTAGTTATTCAAGGTCTCATCCAGCTACACCGGTCGTGAATCAGCGTTTTACCTTCAGTTCTGCTGCAATAGATTCTGCTAATAGTTCCGTTGCCCCCACTCCTGTTCCCAGTGAATATGCTGATTTCGGAAGCAGTGATGGTCTGTTGGATGCAACAACAACAGATCCTATTCAGTTAAGTATGGATTGTAATTTTGATTCCGGTGTTTCCCTGGAATCTGATAACATAAACCAAATACTTAGTGATGTGTTCATTGATAACCAACCCTCTGCGGGACCGGATATAACCGATACTATTGTGAATAACCCTAATATGGCCGTTGGGCAGCGACAGTCCTCGAGGTCATACCCAAACACACCTATACCTAGTACGTGCAGTGGAAATAATATCGATACTACTTCCTTTTCTGATAATATTTCCCGTTCTTATCCGTCAACGCCTGTGACAATAGCACTGTTATCCGATACGAACTTTCAAAACGATGCAGCAAGTCAGCTGACACTAAATGCCATCAATATTCCAGCTGACCACAGGGAGACCACTGAATGTAACTATACCGCTAGAAGAAATATCAACGAACTTTTAGATCAACACATAATAGAGAATGAATTGTTGGATCAAACAATAGACATACAGGATTGTTTAACTCAGTTAGCTAAAGCAGGTAATCCACCTGGAGACTGAAAGCGGCATCTTCGTAGGTTTTTTCTCCTCTGTTTTTAATTCAGTAGTTTTAAGTGTTGTTGACGTCTATGAAAAGATATACTGTGATTGGGACCGAGGCATAAATAATGTGAAAGCTCTTAAACAACGTTGTTGCGACGTATTATTCTGTATTGATTCTGCGTGAATGCAATTATGAGATGCTTAATGAAATGCGATAGCATCGAACTAAAGATAATGAAGTACAGATCAGGTTAAAATAATTAAAGTAGAAGAACTCAAGGAGAAAGAAAAAAATAAAAATAATCGTCCTCCACAACTGGGAGCTTGTATTCTTTGATCTACTCAGAATGTGAACTGCCTTACATGTGCCCGCTCTACTGGCCACGGACTGGAGAGGCACGCAGGTTCAAATCCTGCTGCCGGCCATCCTGGCTGGAGTTTTTCTTCAGTACCTCGGTAAGAACCATGACCGCCGCCTTCCTATTCCTTACCACGGAAAAGCGTTCGCCAAAGGATGCCATCCCTCGGTCTTGAGACAGGTTTAGGCCGTAGCTCCCGTTCCTGCCCATCAATGTAAATTAAAATTAATTTCCAGCAGACAGGTGGTAGAATGATCTCCTAACTGTGTGTTCGCCCAGTGATGTCATCCGTCAGGCTTAAACCATTGTTGCATTACAACCCAGTAATGCGAATTAAATAGGTAAATAACTTACATAATCCTATAGGATTATTTCTTATGGGTCTTCTGTGTTGTTCAAATATTAGCACTGAATGAATGACATTTTGGTTGCAACTACAGCCATTGTAGAATTCAAAACGCAAAGGAATTAGATGTAGTACACTAAAATATTGTATTCCATATTTTGCATTCTTGTCAGTGAAGGCTTGCAGTTACGAAGTCTGGATAGAAATGAAGAAACTGTTGGAAGAAGTCTTTCCAGATCCCTTGAAACGTTATCTAAATTTGCTGAATGCAATTCACCGCGGTATTTTGATAGTTGTGTTCTTGCAGGAAATACACTTTCTTCTCTTTTCTTAGTATTCGAATTGCCGGCCATTCTGATTGAAGTTTTTCCATGTGTGTTTTTTTTCCTCGTTCACACCAAGCAATATCTGGATAGTAGCTTCAAACTAGGCTCTGGCTGTTTTCTACATCATCTCACCTATCCTATCTCAGCCTTGAACCAAAGTTGCCTAAAGACTATAGATAAAATTCAACTTGCTAACCTCTCTCTTTTGCGCTTTACTGAAAAGTAATTTATTTCATGTTAATATTTTAGTACTTTTGAACAACATCGAAGATTGTAGGTGAACGCGTAAGTAATAATCTAGTTGATGGTTTTCTCGTGTATTATGTCTATATTCAAGTTATAGAATCGTAACTAATTAAGAGATAGGGACGTGTTTACTGAAGATAACCCTCGACGATATCTTAATTTCGGAAGTCCAGCAGACAAATTGTAGTGTTGCCAATTCATTCACTTCAGTTTGCAAGAAAACTGTTGGAATTATACATTTTTGTTTAAGCTAGAATCTTTTTCATCCATGCAGAGCCGCGGTTGCTCAGTTGGTAGAGCGTTCACCTCTGGTGCTTGGGTTCCTCGGATTGATCTCTGCTTATGCCATGTGGGCTTTGTGGTGGACAAAAACAGTGTGCATGGGTTTTCCCGTTTCCTCCCATTTTCTTCATTCCACCAGTTTATTCTATCATCATCAATACGGCCTGAGACAAAGTTGCCTAAAGGCCTTAAAATAAATTTCAAATGCATCTTTGTAGTGAAATTTTCCATTTTATTGTGTAGTCAAACGTGGCGACTCAACGGAAGCGCGCTCGCCGTCGTAATTCGGAGGTTCTGGAATTTTAATAACGTGCCGGGTAAGCTAACTGGTGGTTTTCTCGGTTTCCCTCAGCCATTAGGCGAATGATGACACGCAGGTTTGAATTTTCTTATTTTTTTTTCTCTGTGAACAGATTACAATGAATACCGTGGAAGCTTGTAACCTTAAAATGCTCTTTAAGTTATAGCTTCAAATAAAAGCAGTTTGATTTTAAACGGTTTCATTCCCGTCCTAAGATATTGCCTGATTTGAGAAAATTTCGTAGCTATATGAAATTTGTCAATCTACAACTGAAAAACGCTGAAAAACGAAAGTTGAGCAGTAAACATTTTGTGATCCACCTGCGTGGCCTAGTCCGGAGCTTGCTTATTTTCAGTGCAAGTGGGTTCAGGTTCGATTCCCGGTGGGGGCTCAAAATTTTGATGGTGACACAGCATCGTGAGGGTAATTAGGGAGCTTCTTAAAGAAGTAGTGAGGTCACGAAATTCCTATATACGGATATACGCAGAGGCGTTACACTGATCCTGTAACCCTCTATATTATGAAATGAGGGCCTGGTAAATTTTACTGTACCTACTCCAGAAAATTTTTAATTTACGGGAGAAATGTAATATTTCTAACGTTTGTGGAAGTGTTGAAACTCAAAATATAACAAAGTTTCGAGTCATGGAAGTAAGAAATAAGAGCGAAAAGTTCGATGGACTATTTAGATCAATCCGCGTTCAGGCCAAGCACATGGTGTGAGAGTTAAGGTGATTTACATGGCGTATAATGAAAAATATAACACCTCACTTTTTCAAACCTGTCTTCGCTCATTTGACATACTGTATGTGATTTTTGTAGCAAAATACGTGTCATTCATAACACGAAGTGACACCATTCATTAGTATTCCTCCACCAGCCGCCATATATTCCTCTGGTGAACACCTCGAGCACATTTTAACGAAATAATAATGACACGTGAGTTTTCGTAACTCTTTTTGGATTGCTGGTTGTCGCTATGTGTGTATAGAAGTGTCTGTGATAATTATTTGTAAGGAAATGAGTGATATAGAGCGTACATATGGCTCAGTAACTAAGAGAATGTGGGTAGATGAAAAGTTTATCCCAGCCGTGTGAGAGGCCATGGCCTTAAGGGGATATCACGCCGCCCAGCTTATTATTTGTACAAAATTAATACCGACAATTTGTGAAAGTGATAATGTACTACATAATGAATGTTATCAGTTGAACTAACAGGCTTTCTGTGTAAGATAAAAGAGTACAAGCTCCCGTGTATATTCCATCCACAATCAGAGAATATTTTGCTGCTTACATACATGCATTCAGAGCTTACATCACGTGATTAAACGTTGTACATACTAAAATACACACATTTCAGTTCATATACTGTGGACAAGTAAATGGCGAGTATGATTGCTAGAATGTAATAATCTTGTAGATCAAATATTTTTCTCTACCAAAATTTATAACTTAAGAATGATTTTTTTTTTTACATTTATTTTAAAATAGCTATGTTAGAAAATAACTATAATTTGTTAACTCCCTGTCAGTGTGCGCTAAGAAAAGTGAGATGTTCGCGCATAATGTCTCTATCAAATGGTTGTAGGAGCATGTATGAATTTAAACCGATTTTAAAATCCTTCTATGTCATAATGTACAAAAACTGTCGTTTACATGTTAACTGAAATTATTCACTTTTAGCTTTTATATATAAAGCAATATTTTCAATGCTTCATGATTTGACATATTTGCTGTCTCCAAACAAGTAGTAAGGAAAGGTATTTACGTTTATTTAACACTGCTTTCAATTCGTTCGCATATACTAAAGCTTTGCTAATACAACCGCATCTCGGCAGATATTTGAAACATTTTTTTTTAGGACATTTGAGATAAGTCTTTTCCTATGTGTGTTGCCAATTTGTCGTTCAGTTGTTTGACTATTGAATAAATATGGAGTATAGAATATCGTCGAAGAACATATTTGCTAATCGTGGCGAATGTGAATTTTCGTTACGAATAATCGTAAAAAGATATAGTTCCCACGTGACAAAATGGCGCTTGTCGAAGTATCAGATGGGGTCTCAAAAATATTTTTTCTTGTCGAGAGATGCAGCGCCTGAGTGGAACATTTGTATTAGCCAATCTTTAGTTGACGCTATGGTTAATTTTTTCTGTCTTCGAAATTTGTTTTTTTGTTGTTATATATGAAAAAAGTTAAGAGGTTTTCATCTTTAAATCGTGTGTGTGTGTGTGTGTGTGTGTTGTAGGTCAAAGAATACAAGAGAGTCAGTCTGGTATGTTCCAGGTCGCATTCCGAATCTAAAACTTACATTTTTTTCAACTTCTTTGTTATGTATATATATATAAATATATATGTTGGTTCTTTTAATTCAGTAGTAATCATGTAGAGAGTAGAAAATGATTTTTACGAGAATGCTTCCCGACTGCATTTTGATTCGTGTGTTTTAATAAGAAAATCATAGATTGTTGCTTGTTAATTTGCCTTAGGCTGCCGTTACATAATGTAAATATTGTATTTCCCTTTGAATGTTTTTAGAATGAAATGATAGGTGATTTTTATCCAGAGGTAGGCATGTATGAGAGTAAATCGTGAAATGTACAGTATTAATAGGAAATGAACAGCCATTGTTTTTTTCTTACTGTTCCAAGCCATAAGTTCTATTGTTTGGAAGTCATATAATCCATCCACTGGCAATTCACGCAAAGCATTCAGAAAGAAGCTAGTGTCCAATCAGTTTTATAATACTGTACAAAGAAATTTGTACGATTTTTTTTTTTTTTTTTTAACCGTAACAAGATATATATGATGTCATTTGTTAAATGAATTGAATTTTTCCTGTCTTTCTAATTTGAGAAAGGTAATTTTATTATATGAGTCAGATTATAACTTAATACGAGAATAGGGCAGAACGTTAAATAAAAATTGGAAGTAAAAACTATATCGAACTTGCGAGAAACATGAATGTAGAAGTGCTAAAGTTCAGTTTTAGAAAGATTGCTATGAAAATAATTGGCCACAAACAGGGATTAAATTGTAGCGTACACTCCTATTCATTAGAAAAAAAAGTCAGTGTAACTAAAAATCGTACTTTCGAAAGTTGCCCAATCATGCAATACCTAAGCAATATATGTCGTCATGAGAACTCGTGAATTATTTCGATCAGATCTGCATAAATATTGATTAGAAAACATTTCTCATTGGCAATTTTCTATTTTAAGTGGATGGCGTATACTCTAGTATCATCTATTTGTTACCAAGTACATTGTTTTTATATTTAAACTTTTTCTTTCCTCGAAATTTCTAAGTTTCTCAGTCTTCTTGTAAAACTGCGTTTCTCCTTTCCATATGCTCATATGGGTATCTCCATAGGTAATTTGTATTTGTTTGACTGGAATGTTTGGTAGTAAATTTGTCGAGTTCAAATATATGGATTTGTGACTTTGACGTAGCATAACTTTTCGATTATATTTGACTTATTATAGAAAGTCCAACGCTGATTTATATTTTGAATTGTTCTAAAGGCTTTGTTTTAATACAGATATATTTGATTTCCGGTGTTGCCTTATTTCATTATTTCCAGGGAATATTAGAAATTAGAACACACAGCATGTTTGCTTCTAGGGAGATCAGAATGGGGAATTTTAGATACACGGTACAAAGTAAATGTGCAACTCTGGAAATGCCAAACTTTAATACGAGGTTTCCATTTGTCGATCTCATGTCCATTCGATTCATTTTGCATTTACTTTAGCGCCTTCCGAATTCGAAACGCGATTAACAATATCTTTTGATCTAAACAGCTGCTCAGTAAGATCCCACTGCAAAGGATGACGTGCATATTGTTGAGAAATATTTTTCTTTTCCTCCCGAAATTTTGTGCGCAAGTCATATTTTCGTTAGATGCACAGGTAGTGGTCGTTAAATTTTATGACTTGTGGGAACTTCTGAGTAAAATTGTTGTCATTTTAATGACTTCTGGGAAAGTAGATCATCTCAATATCCACGAAAAACACAAAATGGTTGGTGTTTGTAATCGTGCAAAAGTCCATTTATGTACAGCAATTATAAGTCCCTATCGGCACTCAACAGTAATTTTGAATAATATACTATGTTCATTTTATTCTCGCAAGTTAGGGTAAAAAATTGGACGTTATGTAGGTGTCAGTAATCTCGGTGTTTTTTTCTCTCCTGGAAAGTTCTTTGGTGGATATAATTATTCTAGGACATATTCCACTAAACAATTCCTGTCTCCAACTTTCGTTTTTCTTGGCTTCCTCTTTCATATGCTGTTATCTCATTCCTTTTCTCATGTTTCGACCTTCTTCCTGTTCCTCTCTTTCCTGTAGGCAATTCCTTCTACCTGTTTGCTATGATTCTCATAAGCTTCCTCTTCTTCCCTCAGTACTCTAGCAGAATTCAACATCTTTTAGGAGCATAATTTTGTAGACAACCCACACAGCAAGAAAATATTCTTAAAAATAAATGTAGACTAAATGTTTTTGAAGGTAACGTTCGCATACGAGCGTTGCTAAAAGGGTCAAGTAGTTATGGATTCACAGAAAGTTTTCGCCTTCTTTAATACGAACACAAATTTCGTTGTCCATTAGTAAATCCTAAAGTAAACATAGCTGATTGATGAAAGGTTGACTAAATTTACGTAATATAGAAGCAGGCACTCCCGTTGATAAGTGAGTCCGCAGTAAGAAAATCGGCGTAACACTAGTGTTATGGTTCTTCTGAAGTGTAAAAGTGATGCGTAACGGGAATGCTATGGTGCATGTACAAAAGTTTCGTGTTTAATTAACATTTAATCTCGTGTTTTCCGTGTTGAGGATTCCGGAAGTAATCTTCGTACATTTTGAAGCAGTATTCGTAGTATATTAACCTTTGTAAACAAGAACATACAGGGGTTTCTGAGCACCGAAATATATAGACTTTGTAAGTATTAGGAATACGTTCTTATATCACATTCCTATTTGGTGACATCGTGAGAATTACAATATCGTTTATTTTCCCGGTTATTATTATGATTTCTAAGTTTACTTAGGATATTATGTTCCCTATCTGTAGTTGTTTAACATGCGAGTAGAACTTTTATCTTAGGAACACATCGGAGAAGTAAAATCAAGTGAATTTCGACTATATTAAGCCCACGGGACTTGATTGTGTTTATTTCCTCGTTCAAGGAGAGATCAATCTTAGATAAAATGTTAAATTCATTAGGGTTTGTGCCCACGTCAGGTAAGAAATTCAGGCCAGATTTATGGCACCTTGGTAATACTAGTATGTAAGAACTAGGATAAGCTCACTACGTAGCATTGCTATAAAAGGAGAGCTGCACAATTTTTTGTGGGGGCGGATTATGAATCTGGAACACAGTTAGATCCCAGGCCTTGATCTAGTGGTGTAGGGAGCTTGATTATGGATCAGCACTGGATTCAAATAATTCTGTCATCCTGGCTGAGATTTTTTTCTCTCGCCAGGCGCAAGCTGGGATGCTACCTTGAACCGTCTCTGGGACCCACTTTCTCCGTCCCGTTCTTCGGAAGATACCCCTCCTCACCCGTTAGTCACGGCATAGGTGACTGTACAAACTGTCAGTGAATATTAAATATATAGATAAAAACATCTTTAGTGTAAATCGAGAGACGGATTCTTATTCAAATCGAAAACTGAAATATAAGACAAATGATTCATTCGAGAACTAGAATTCATTCCTGGATGTTCGTAGAGAAGGAAATATGTCGTCCCATTCGAAATAGAGCGGTCTATAATGGAGAATCAGCATGATGATGTCAATCCGTTGATATGAAATATACATGTATTTATTTCACTTTTGTACAACGTAATTACAGAGTGTGCGTGAAACCTTGTTACATGCCAGAAGCTAACAATGTGTAGATAGTCGTCTTCAGTTTAATTGATCGATCGTTTTATTGTAGCGTTTACCGGCTATTCGAATAGCTATATGATCATTTTTAACTTCATTTTACTTAAACTTACCTTTCATTTGGGCACTTATACCATGGCTTGGAAAGGGGTTTATTTGTATTATATGAAAGGAATTTGAGCATTGTCGGTCTTACCGACATCTGTTTTCTTAGCTGGTTCAATAGTTCAGTTTTTAAGCTGGTTCAGTAGTTCAGTTTTTAAGCTGGTTCAGTAGTTCAGTTTTTAAGCTGGTTCAATAGTTCAGTTTTTAAGCTGGTTCAATAGTTCAGCGTTTAAGGAAGTATACTAGTAGTTCTTTCAAGCGTCTTTTCGTTTTATACATGCATTTCAAATAGTCACAAGGTTAGTTTCTCGTACACTTACGAAATAATAATAAAAAGAAAAAGTTCTGTGATGTTTACTCACAACCCTCTTTGTTGGTTCATAACAATTAACTGTTAGACTAGATTTATAGCTAATAGTATGAGGACAATACTTTGGTAGTAAGGTATTTGTGATACGACACATCTACTATGATTAAAAGTAGTAGTCGTTAGCAGCGGAAAAAAATATAGGAAGCAGAAAACGAATGTACGGGAAAGGGTCTTTCTTTGTCTTGTTTTTGTAAAACGAATTTATATGAATGTTGAATACTTTGATGGAAGAACGTATTGTACATTTCCGTCAGCAAATAGTTGTTCCAACTAGGACTAAAAATATCAACTGTCTTCGATAACATTTTGGGGGCGAGGGAGTCCGCAATTCTGCCATCAAGGTTTTTGTAGAGTACAACTAATTGTGCCTGTGGCAGCTTGATACGTTTTAAGTTTTTGTATGTATCATGAAAGATTTTAGTGAACCAATTTTCTTTTTATCTTTCGATATGATTTTACGTTAAGATTCGGAGTTTTCACGGCATATTCTACTACAAATCTGACGTGTGTGTTTCATTAAATCTTGGACCATCCTAATGATAACTTGCAAAGTCCTGCTACAGATGTTCTTTCGAATACTGGATCCTTTATAGTTCTTCCTACCCTGCGCGGTGGCTCAACGGTTTGAGCGCTCACCTGTGGCGGTTGGGGTCGTCAGTTCAAACCGTGCTCGCGCCATGTAAGCTTTGTGGTGAACAAAACCCGTGTGCTTGGGTTTTCTCGAGGTTCTTCCGTTTCCTTCCACTTTCTTTATCCGGCCTGAGTCAAAGTTGCCTAAAGTTCTTAAAAATTAAACTCTCATTGAAATTCCTACTCTGCGAGTATATTCAACCTGCAGTTTTTATTAATGCATTTCACGATATCTTAATTTTCAAGGCCTTGGTAGGTCCTTGGGCTATTTTATTTGCAAAATAAAATCATAATAATCCGATCTACAGTCGTGTATTTGAACCAAACATTTTGTATTTGAAACCACAAAATTGGGAACAGTAATAAATACTCTGGGCATATACGTATATATATTTGCTCTGGTAGAGCGTTGGCTTAGCATTTGGGAGGTCGTGAGTTGAATCCCAGCGCTCGCTCATCCGAACAGATTTTTCCTCATTCACATCAGGCAAATCCCGGGATGGTACCTTCAACTTAGGTTTTGGCCGACACCTTCCAACATCCTTTCTCCTCCCCTATCCCGGCCTGGGCCTTGGATGACTTAAGGCCATAAATAAAATTCAAATTCAATATACATACCAATGCTATAACCTATGTACTCCCAACTATCACAGATATTATCCTATCGCATATTTTTAGAAGTGGAAAGGAACTGTTATTCTTTAGATGATCCTGAATTAATCTGATATTTCTCGTTGGAATTCTAATGGATCATTAGTAGCTCAGGATTCTCTCTCAAGTTGTTCACTGAAAGTTACACGACATATTAAAACTTGTTTTTACTACTAATATTTCCTGAATAGACTCAGTTTTCATTTGTGACTATTCCTCCAGTCATATGTAGTTCATGAGAGGAAACAACCTCTTCATATGGCCATTGCTGCCTGGAATACACAACAATAGTTCAGTAATCATTGTTAGGTTATTGTGGGGAATGTTATTGTCTTTCAGATTTGGCGACCGGTAGTTCTCAGATACGTATTTTTCTCCGTGGAATAGGTTTTGCTGACAAGATTTCTTGTCATTGTTATTGTTATTTTACATTTTGTGGAAATCGCGGACAGAAACAACTGGAGACGAATGGTCACCTTTTCTTTGAAGGGTCATTTGATCAGATCGCTGCTGGTAGGTTGTTGAACGGATCCCCAACAAAATTGAACTGCTGTTAGGTAAACATTACACCTTTACGCTGTTCGGTATAGATTCATTTAATAGTAAAGGAAACTAGAGCTGCGGTTAAACCTAGGATGTTTAAATAAGAGTGTTTTATTTCACACACCAACAAATAATTACAGTGTGTGATTGTGATAGTCTCTGCACAACGAAATCTTTCAGTGCTTTGAATATATATTTTCGCGGCTTCACAGTTCATAAGATCATAATGGTAAAATCGTCAATCAGTTCCTTGTTACGGAACATCGTAACAGAGACTCAGATTTCGATTTTCATGTAGTAAATTCTCTCTCTTTGTCTGCGCATTCAGAAATATTGATTGATTTTAAAAAGGAAATGATTCATTATGAAAAAAATCTATATTTTCCTATTAACTGACTATTCTTAAAATATATCTTCACTTTTAGATAACTGGTTTCTAGCATTGCAAATTACTGTAGAGTGTGGGCAATGTTTTTTTTTTAGGAGATGACCAGATAGTATTACCCGCAGATCACGTAAAATACGCCCACAAAAGTTTTGAAGGACTAGTTCTAATATAGTGAATTTAGTCTTCTTACCACAGAGATGTCAAAAATATCCCTGAGATGTATACCCCTTCCCCGGAGGTATTTTTCAGAAACGCTGCATGTAAAGTCTTGTTCAACTTTTCAACTACCAGTATTTTTTTTTAATGAACATTTGACTGTAATTCCGCCTGGCGGCGTATTAAGGAATCCCACATTTTCGTCGGGGCGAAAAGTAAGAAAAGAAATTGGAATCCAAAATTTCGGATTGTAATTTTGAGGTAAAATTATCCAATCCGTCAAATCCGTTTTTGCAGCGGAATCACTAATAGAAACAACGAACATGTACATTTCATGCTCATAACACCACCAGGTGTATATTAGTAATGGATAGACGATGCATGCGATAGCGCTTTCATCTGAAGTTAGATTACCCAGTATCGGAGGTCAGTACAACCCTTGAACACCATTACGATGTTTCCTGAAATCAGTCAATATATTAAGATTATGAAGTGTATTTTACAAACTAGTTTAATTCAGGCCAAGTTTTTTTCATTTCGTAGTTTTACTGAATAATATTTGATTTTCAGCGTTTCCAAAAAATTAAAATCTATGACTTCAAAGAAGAATGATGTTATAATTTATTGAGTGAAATGGAGGTTATTTTTGGAGATAATTTACAGCCAAAAAAGTAAACCAGTGTTTATCGTGTTTTGTGTAAATTTAGTGATGTTGGTACGGTATTGTTTCAATGAGTTACCTAAAGTGTTTACCATTTATTCATGCCTAGCTAGATGATGGAGTTGTCAACCTTTGCTACACCTGCTTTCATCGCTACCTCCAAATCGAGTTTCGGAAGATCCACACCAGACCGAGCGCTCAAAGCTAAGTTAGTAGAGCGTTGACTTAACATTCGGAAGGTTCTGGGAACGATCCCAGCGCTCGCCCATTCTGACTGAGGTTTTTCTAGGGGTTCTGCTCAGTCACACTAGGCCGTGATGGTACCTCAAACATAGACCCTGGCCGAGTACTTTCCAACATCCTTTTTCCGATGCTATTCCGGTCTGACTTGCCTAAAGGCCATAAACAAAATCAAATCCAGGTGAATGTTGAGTACCCGCAGATTAACAAAAATGGTTGAGAGGAAAATTTTCTCAGCACGAGAACCTCTAATATGGTAAAAACGAATCTATATTGTATAGAAATAAAATAATGTTTCACTTGATTTACCAGTCATAGGCTCGGTGTTGCCAGGTTTTGTTACTGTTCGGGTGCCATTTTCTATGAATCTGAGTGTACCTAGGATAGGTACTTGTGTTCGTCTCTCAGATATGGGTTCAGGTGAAGATACAGATCACTGCCACTACTACAAAAAAATAAATCGACCACTTTTTAGCGTTTGGTTTTGCTTAGTTGGACAACTCTCATCCATCAAATGTAGTTAGGTAGCTTCTGTGCTTTTGTCCTCAACCAACCATTAATCAGCAAGTCACACAAGCATCCTTTCTCATCTATATACTAAAATAATAGCACAAATGTCGGGAGATTATTTAGATGAAAACAAGAAGAAATTTCATGTGAAGGAATTTCGAAATATGCGTAGTTTTGGAGCTGCAGGCGCTCAAAGTTTAGGCAGCACCGTCACAAATGACGTCATATCGTGACAAATAATGACGTAAGCGGCTTAGCAAATCACAATTGAAGTAATACCCAATACGCCTATTTAAGCTATGTTTATAACTGGCGAATGGAACTTAAGCGATTTCTATGCTTGCCCTATTTTGCGGCACTCCCTGCTTGAATGTCGGGTACTACTACGATTCTGATTTGCTAAGCCGTCATTGTGTCGTTATATGACGTCATTTGTGATGATGATGCCTTTGAGCTCCTGTAGCTCTAAAACTACGCATGTTTGGAAATTTCTTCAAAGGAACTTTTTTCTTGTTTTGATGTGAATAATCACCTCCTGAAGTTACGCCATTATTTCAGGGGGAATATAGAATTAGTACACAGTGATGTAGGTTGGGTACTTCCATTTCACACAATAAAAGATAAACATTTTTCTCTTATTTCTTCTTAAGATTGAAACATTAAGAATCTGAAATGTGAAAACTTCAGTTAAACAAGGATGTAATGTTCAGCAAAGATTAATATTCACAAATCTGTGATGACTTACTTGGAGAAAAAAAAATCTGAAACCGTGTCCTTTTCTTATGTCTTCTCTCACTGCCATTCCTTCTTTATCTCCTTCCTTTCCACGTTACCTACACTTCAAGAATAATAGTGACATGGTATGATTTGACCAATGCCTCTGTTCTACCTTAAATAATTCTGCTGTTTAGAATTCAGATATTGTGTCACGTATTATTTCTTGGTTAAGTTCGTGGGTAATCCTTTAACTTTTGTAAAGTGTTAAGATTTCGAAGTTAACGGCCTTCAAAAGTTTAAGACTAAAATATATATTAAATTTGTATAGTGTGGCTTTAGTGCTCAAATTAAAGTTCGAAGAGGATAATTTTCATGATATATATATACAATGGATGTTTGTAACCGTAGGAGAAGCATACCTTCTCACGTAGAGCACTGGGTATTTTTGAGAATGATGTTCAACATAAATATTTGTTCGTAAAAGTTGTGAATGTTTTTGCTTACCGTTTCAAACCCGAATTAGTCATATTGTGTCTTGTAATCATAGAAAGAAGGGGAAAATATTTGGAATTTGTTATTTTTAAAAACTGTGATACTGTTACAAATATAACTGGTAACCTTCTGCATATTCTGTTTTCCACTACTGCACAATTAAATTTGAACCTATAAAATTTTTACTTCGATCGTAACTCGTTGCATTAGGATTACCTATCATCGCAGATTTTACAAAACCGCCTAAGTCGAAAATGTAAATTTTACAGCAGGAAGAAAAAAAAATTGAAGTCTGCCATAGACGGTACTATTGTTAATGATACACCACTATCAGTCTGAGAAACAAAAGAACTGCTTC